>JAPWTK010000519.1:212500-301354 GCA_029963805.1 Aromia moschata | reverse complement strand
AGATTAAATAATACCATACAAATTACTCGATATACATGAAAGAATTAAAAAAATTTAAAAAAAGTTATTAAAAATTTTTCTTTTGTTGGAAGTAAAGATTAAAATATTACCAGAAGGTACATGTGTTCAAATATTTTAATAATGTTGTTATATTTATTTCTTTTGTTTTTATAACCACACTACACGAATAATTGCCTAGGCTCGATTTACTTTAAATAGGGATGGTTTTGTTTCACAATAATTAATACTGACCAGAACCGCCATCTGTCTTGACCACTCAACTTTATAGTTTAAATTGTAGAAATCTTTTTTATTCTCATAGAGATAGAGCAATTAAAATTATGTTGAGCTATGTGTTCTTTTACTTAAGAAAACTGTATATAATAATATGATCAATTAACATTGTTTAATTTTTATTGTTATTTAGGACATTTCTAACAGATTATTGTAAATAATGCTTAAGTTTTGGACATCAGTTCTATGATTCACTACCTTGGTTTGATGTTTGTTAATGTAGAGCATTTCCGAAATAATCCTTTTTCTGTAATTTTTTCCACATCTAGGATTTCCACATTTGCAAAATCAAATTTATGTCCAGTTGAAAAGTGATGAAGAGATAACGCTGTTTTTTTTTTTTTATCTGAATTAGTATGATTATAGTCTCTTTTATGTTGATTTAACCTTAGGTGAAGTTTATTTTTTTGTAGTTCCCACATAATGTTTGTCACAACCTAAACAAGGAATTGAATATACTACATCCGATTTATCTTTTTCTTTTGTGATTGGTTTTAATTTTGAGGATTAATCTTAAACAGTTTTTTCTGGATATGTGATTATTTGTATGTGATCATTATCCAGTAAATGTATAAGTTGATAAATGTATAAATTTTTTACAAGTGGTATTTTATAATATTTCATTGATTCTAATCTATTTGTGTTGGGTCTAGGAGTCTCAAGATCCTGATTTAAAATATTGTTAACAATGTTTCATGGATATTTGTTCTTTTTTGATATATCTTTAATGTAATTGAAGTTTTTTGTTCTATAAATTTTATTACCTAATTTTTCTGACCTAAATTTTAAAGATTTGATAATGGCGATTTTGTGATAAATTGATGAGACGATTTAAAATTTATTATTCTACCTGAACTTGTAGGTTTTTGATTGGTAGCCGAGTGGGTTAAAGCACCTCTTTCCAGTCGCGATATCTTTGTGCACGTATGTTCGAATCGGGCGGAATACTTAGATCTTTTTATTGTCACTTGTAACTTTCTCGCTGAGGCTTGATATGCAGCCACACATACCTAGTGATATTTTCATTGTGGATCGCGGTTCAAATATCATCTACATAAACGAACATGACCGTAGATTTGGTAATGTTCTGAGTATTTTCTGGGTTTCCTCAGAACTGTAAAGCAATGCATTTCCGCAATAATCTTAAGTCGCTCCCAGTGCGCCACTCCTTCCCGACAGGTCACTTGGAGGAAATTTAATCATGTTCACGTAAGTTTTGGGTGAGTCATTATTATAGTATTTATTATGTATTATTATTATTATTGATTATTGCCTGAACAACTATGGTTCCAACAGATGACCAGTCTCTCATTATTTTAAAATTTTCATTTCTGATGACTAACGTATCTGAGAATGGAATACTTAGATTTTTTTGCATATTTCAATTGTAAATTATAGATCAGGACTATCAACCAGTTAAACCCCTCAGACCACCCCTATATGTGAAACTCACATTACCTTTTGGTATCGAGGTTAAAATATCATCTACATAAACGAAGATGAAAGGAACATCGAAATGGTAGTTTGGGTATTTTTCAGAGGTCTTGCATGATCAATGCGCATGTCATTTTCCAGGAAAATTCATGCCACGGCTCGGGAAAACTGGAAAATTTAGGTAACTTTTGCGGAAATTTAATCATTGTTCACGCGATTTCCGTTTTTTGTGTCATTATTTCGTCTTGCAGAATGTTGTCTCCGGATGAAAAAAATGTTATTAACCAACAACTATGGTTCCAACAGGATGGGTCACCACCATATATAGTCCAGTCTGTGAGCTGGGAGACTAACTAAGTTTGGTGTAGCTACTCGAATTCAAAACATTTTTTGCATCATGTTCTATGAACCTCTAAGGTCATTCGTGACTATCAACCAACTTGGCAAACCCGCTCAGACCACCCCTATACTATAAAACACACCCCATTCTCACCCTCATTTTTCGAGTGGTATTTAATTTTCGAAAAAATGAGCAATTAAAAAGCATGAAAATGGGTTATAGGAGGTTTTTTGGGTCGCTGATCATGAATCCGATGTCATTTTCCGGAAAATCCATGCCACGGCCGGGAAAAAACTGGAAAATTCCGGTCACTTTTTCGGAAATTTAATCATTGTTCACGCGATTTGCGTTTTTTGTGTCATAAAGATATCCAGCAGCGTATAATGATAACGAATAACGAAAAATCATGTAAATTATCTGGAATACTATGAACATTTTCCGGAAAACCTGAAAGACATTTTTCAATTTTATGAAAATGATCGTGTGATAATATCGCAGTAGGGTTTTTTGGCGCGCTGATCATGAATATGATGTCACTTTGCCGGAAAATCCATGCCACGGCCGGGAAAACTGGAAAATTGGGGCACTTTTGAGGAAATTTAATCATTTTTCACGTGACCTACGTTTTTTGCGTCATAAAGATATCCGGCAGCGCATAATGATTAATAGTCTTTCGTTGTTTATTAAGTTTTGCGATGCTTGATTGTCATTTTTTTCAAAAAATTAAATACCACTCTAGAAATGAGGCTGAGAATGGGGTTTACCAAGTTGGTTGATAGTCACGAATGACCTTAGAGGTTCATAGAACATGATGCAAAATTTTTTTTTGAATTGGAGTAGCTACACCAAACTTATTTAGTTGGCCTAATTCCCCGGCTCACAGACTGGATTAATATTGTGACGGGGAGTATTTAAATGCACAATTTCCAGGACTCTGTATAGGCAGAAGAGGTACAATTGAATGTCCAGCGCGTTCCTCGGAACTAAATCCTTTGAATATTTTTCTGTGTTGGTATTTTAAGACTTGACACAGAAAATTTCAAAATTAACTCTCAGGTCATTCCTGAAGATTTCCTAATAAATGTTATTGGTATTGACTTTCAGGACCGGCTTGGGCATTGCTTAGAGGAAAATGGAGGTATTACCTCATAGGTAGGTCACTATGAGGGTGTTGAACGTCTCATACGCTCTCTTGCTTTGTTGTTTTATTTTTAAAAAAATAAAATAAATAATTAAGTAAGCAATTACATTCTTTTACAAAAATTAACTTTTAAAAGTATGATAAAAAGTTTTCATTTAAAATTTAATTTTCGTGAGTTTTCATTTAAAAAAATAAAGTTGGTCTCCATATAAACCAAAAGTGATTATGAAAAATTATTTCGTACATTTTATAGACCTGAGTCAAGGTAGATTATAATCTAATAGTGTTTCTCTACTACTTTTTTTCTGATGATTCCAAAACTGAGGCAGATTTGTTATTAAAATTGCTGACGTCGAAATTTGTAGAAATAGCGTTAATCGTTGGACGAAATATGTGCCTTTCATTTAACTCGTATTCTATTATGCTGAATTCTATTAAAACCGACACGACAAAACCTAACAACTTTCTACCAACAAGTTCTTGAATACTGTGTTTTGATCACTCTTGTATGAATTGCCATCGAACGTTTCTGAAAAGAGATCAGGATGTCAGTGGTCAGTCACAGATCAATGGCGAGTCATTGAGTCTGACAGACTCTAGCATTATTATTAGTGTGTTCGAGGTGTTTATGTCATCGGTGTCGGTATTATATTACATTAGTAATAAAATGTCACACGTGCAAATGTCTAAAAAACTACCATTTGCTGACAAAGTGAATAAATCCATCGGTGATTGCGACGATTTATTTTCTGATGGTGCGACCGTAAAGTGTAGAGTCTGTAAGGAAAAACTGCTGTGTAGTGACAAACGCGATTGTAGCCGTCACATAAATAGAGTGAAACATAAAAATAAAAAAAGAGGGTATGCCTTTGAGAACTCAGTTTATATTCGACTTACTTTTAATTCTAAGTGCCTTTGGCGTACCCCTGAATGTACTCAATAAGCAACCATTTCGTGAGTTGTGCAACAAATACATTCCAGAAATGCCGTTACCAGATCGCACAGCTTTACGTAACTGTCTTCCAAATGTACGTAGTGACTTTCTAAAATGAACTAAAAGTGCTTTAAAAAATAAACGGCTGTGTTATTTTACAATTTAATCCTGCCGAAACTGCAACTATTAAGGAAATCCAGACCAAATTTTAAGATGTGTCTGTTAAATCAGTTATAAAAAGGATAGTAACATATAAAGTTTGTATGACACTATACATAAATCACAAAACAAAGCGTTGTCGTCTCGAGTGTTTTCCTACGGTTTGGTTTAGGTATGCTAATGATATATTCGCAATTTTTGATACAAAGAAAGATAATTTATTAGACCATTTTTTTTCAAAATGAAATAATAATAATAATAATAATAATAGCGTCTTTATTGTTCCAGTGTTATACAAATAACAATACGTGCTTATAGTATTTATAAATAAAAAAAAATAATTCTGGAGACAAAGGGCGAAGTTCAACTGATAGTTAACGCATAGGTAACCATCACTTGCTCTTCCACTTAACCCTTACATAACTATATATAATACTAACAATTGTTGTAGGAGTAATAATTATTTAAAAATAATAATCAAATTAGATAATCAACTCAACCTAAATAAATATTTTACTGATGGGGCTTAAACTAATAAAAAAGCAGAAAATGATATGAGTAAATATTTTGACAATAGGTAATAATTCAGAGTAATTTTTATTGTGAATCAAATAATATTTGTTTGTACATTATTCCAAATTTATATAACTTAGCTGTTTTAACGTTTTGGGGGATATTGTTATAAATATGACAAATTTGATAGCTGAAACTACGTCTAAAATTTTCGTACCTGAAGGTAGGCGGTGATAATATACTTTTAAATCTTATATTTAAATTATGAATATCTGTCCTAAAAGTAATTTTTCTATATAAATATGCAGGAAGTTTATTCAGGATAATTTTATGAAATAGTATGGTTGCATGAAGGATTCGCCTATTATACATATTCAACCAGCCGGCATCTTTAAGCTTATGAGAAATTCGTTGTAGTCTGCGTATGCCATATATAAATCTTAAACAAGAATTTTGTACTTTTTGTATTTTTTGCTTATAGACATTTGTTATACAGGGCCCATATAGAACGTCTGCATAATTAAAGTGCGATAAAACCAGTGTTTCACATAACATTTTTTTAACCGATGTAGTAAATAGATGTCTGTTACCATATAGAAGCCTTAATGAAGAATATGCACGTTGTATTAATTTGTCAATATGTTTTTCAAATTTTAAGTCCATGTCCAACAATACACCCAAATTTCTAGCAATATACACGGTTGGACCTATTTTTATATCCATTTTAGTATTTATTGCTAAGCGATTCTGTTTAGATCCGAACAACATAACGTTAGACTTATTTGAGTTGATACATAGACAATGGTCAGAAGCTGCTTTGACAAAATTATTTAAATCAGTATTTACTTGTACACCTGCATCTTTTACGTCATCTGTGAGAAAACTAAAATAGATTTGCGTGTCGTCTGCGTAGAGATGAATATTACAGCTAACAAGAGCGTTCACTAAATTAGAAGTATATATGGAAAACAATAACGGTCCTAATATTGACCCCTGAGGAACTCCGGAATTTAGTTGCAGATATGTAGATGATGCGCCATTAATGTATACCTTCTGCTTTCTCTGATATAAGTATGACTCTATTAGATGTACTGCATTTCGCGAGAGACCATTATAGTGTAAAATATTCAACAGTAGATTGTGATGAACTGTATCGAATGCCCTTGTGAAGTCTAATAAAATTAAAACAGTGCATTGTCCTTTATCAAGTGGCCGTAGAACATCATCTACTGCATGAAGAAGAGCAGTAGCACAACCAAAACCTTTACGAAATCCCGACTGAGTTGTTGGTAATAATGAGTAATAATCAAAGTGTTCCTTCAGTTGCACTTCAATAGCTCTTTCTAAAATTTTATATAAAAACGGTAAAACACTTATAGCACGTAGGTCTTTGTATTACGAAGGATTATTTTTCTTAGAAATATTCTTTCTTAGGAATTCTTATTTATTAATTCTGTGGTGTAATAGGCCTTTTTTTCACTTTTAATGGACTGATGAATGATGAATGTTTTCATCATTAGCTTAATTGTCTCAGTAAGCCAAGGGGCCTTTTGTTAGACGTCTTGTAATAAAAGGAGCATGCGGATCAAAGATGTTATCAAGACAGTTTACTAAAAATGAGACCTTTTCATCAACATTTTCCTCATCATATATACTAAATAAAGGTAAACTACGTAAATCCACCTGAAAATACTTCTCATTAAAATATTTAAAGCTTCTATATGTAATTATTTTAGGTTCTTGGCGTTCATCATAAATGTTTAAAGAGACCGAAATTAATAAATGATCTGAAATACCCACAAAACAACAAATCATCCACTGTAGTATATATAGAATTTAAAAATATCTTCAAGTTCGTTTATGAAAGCAACTGGGTCCTGAGAGGGAGGTCTATATATTACTCCCATCGCCCATGTTTTATTATTAATTTTCAATTTAATCCATAGCTGTTCACTATATATTGCCTGAATATGGTGAATTTCTGACACAAAATTAGCTTTCAAATAAATACATAGACCTCCTCCTCTTATATTTAAACGATCAAGCCGATATAATTTATAACCATTAATAGCAATTTGACTATCATCTATATTATTGTTAAGCCATGTTTCGGTAATTAGAAAAATGTCAAAATTTTGTTCAATAATAATTGTTTTTAGTACATACAATCTAAAGAAACTATCAAAAACTCTTGCTATAAGGCGCGGCTGACTTGCACATATGCTACTACTATGATTATTCAACTTACAGGTTTATTTATTCAAAAACGAGAGCTAAATTAACAATTACTGGTGTTACAGCAATATAAATTGTACTACAAGGAAAAAAATAAAATAAAATTAAGGATAATAATAATATACCAATGAAAAAGTCCTGATCTTAACCAACTTATGAGTAATATATCAGGTTGTTTATAATATAACTTCACATCATATAGCAATAAGAGCGTCTAAAGAATTAATTTTTCAATAAAAATAGTGTCATTTGTATTGAGTTTAACATATGTCACTCCAAAATTTGTCCACACAAATCCATCTTTACCAATTTTGAGATGAGACGCTTTAAAAATATTAAATTGCTCGGTGGTTAAATCTTCACGAATTACAATACCCGTCGTTTTCAAGGACTTTTTGTTTTTGTAAATTAAATTTCTCCAATTTGGGTTTATAAACTTTACAACAATAGGACGAACATTTTTTCCATCATATTTTCCAATCCTATAACAGACGTCAATCTCTTTCTTTTCTAAATTTAACTTCAGTTTGCTAGAAAATACTTCGCAGACACTATCCATACATGCTTCGTTACCATTTTCTTTTTCTGGCAATCCATATAGTCGTAAGTTATTTCTTCTAATGTATTTGTCATGAACGTCTTGTTTTTTTTTAATGTGCTTAATTATTTCACCTTGATCTTTTATCTTCGATTCTAGTTTAATATTATCTTGTTTCAAGGCCTCGATTTCTTTACTTAACTTTAAGGTAACTATTTATGCTATATTATTACTTAGTTCATTTATAAAGTCTTCGGAACAACACAGTTTTGTTACTAGGGACTTAACTGATTAGTGCAGTTCGTCCTCCACCTTCTTCGATCTGGTGGTCATGGTGAAAACGCAATTACTAATTTACCCTTATTAAAAGGTTTCTTCTTACAAAATTGTTGATATTCGATAGTTTATTACACTAACTGTAACTGGTAACTTTTTCAAAATTTAATTTGCACGTTTTCCACACTTATTAATGATAGTAGCAGCACTGCCACAATTCACGTGTTTACTCCATGAACGCGAATGAATATGAAATGATCGTTTCCCAATTATAAATTATATATATGAACTTGTGAACAATGAACAATTACATAGGTAGAACTTTTAGGTGTACTAGTTATTGGAAATAACGAAAATAAGATAGCATTTGATGTATATAGAAAGGATACCGTTACTCACAGATACATATAAGTGATTCACATCTTACATTTCAACATAAATTAGCAATACCATGTATTAAGCTTTCCTCTAAGTAAAGAGAGCTATGACTGTGAGAAAAAAATTAATTAAGGATACAGCTTTGAGTACTGGTTATTCAGAAAATCTAATAGAACAGTTGAAAAGAAAATATTCATTTAAGAAAAATTTGAACATTTCCACTTTCCGGGGAGACGCTCAAAATTCAAAATATTTTGTTGTATGTTACTAACCAAAATGCATGCATCAAGCAGTGCAGTTTACCTAATACTAACGAGAAGTGTAAATTATGTTCGCGTTCGCGACTCGACCTCTAGCACGTGCTGTAACTTGGTAAGAGTTGGCTGCACAAAACAGCAGACGGGTTGTATTCCGGAATATAATGGCGTTATTTGATACAACTTCGATTGTACTATATATACATATATATGACGATATACTTTATTAATGTGGCACATGTAACAGTATTCCAGTCGCCCAGTCGCGTTAAGAAGGGACCTGGAATCTATTATTAACATCCGGACTCTGTTGATAGCTAAGGCTATGACGAAATATTCAAAATATGTAACATTACATATATGTTTGTAGTACCATATGTAGTGATACAAGGTCTTTCATGAAACAAATTAAACCGCTACCAATAATACAACTCACTACTTCCACAGCCATATTTAATTTGACTAAATCGTTAAATATCAAGATTATGTCTTTAAAAGAGTTATATTTGGATATGATTTTTATGACCTTTAAGACCTGTGTGGCCAATATGACCTATATGTCCCTTATCACCAATATGACCTGTATGGCTGTTACGACCATTGTAACCTTTATGACTCGTTTGACCTTTATGACTTCTATGATCTTTATCACCGATATGACCTCTATGACCTATGTCGACTCATATAAACGTATGTCACATACGACTCTTATATAAACTTTATAACCTCTATACTTATATTGACAGTGGCATTTATAACTTTGATGTCCTCAATTACCTTTATGGCCAGTATGATCTATTATAAATATGAAAGTAAAAATAAGAGTAGAGACTTAAATAAAATGTGACATGAATATTTTCATTAATCAATATTAACCCATTAACGCCCAAACGGACACAATTCTTCGTCCTTTTTGGAGCGTCAATCTCGAAGGGAAATTAATGAATTCACTTAATAAAAACCACTTATCCTAATGTTTTCGGATGTGATCTTTTGATTTCCAGGGTCAGAATTGTGATTAAATGCTCTAGAAAAAAATATATGACTGACTTTATAGAGAAAAGTACTGAAAATTTGGGGATTATTTTTTTATATAATTTTTTTTTGTCCAAAAAGTACTCTAACCTACTCCGGTTTGTGGAGGGAGGTGGAGGCAATAGTTGGAGTTGATGATAGAATTTTTTTTGCCGACCTCAACTGACTAATCTTTTCAAAATGGCGGATATTGCATAAAATCTCATGAAATATGAATTTTTCTCTAGTATTAACGAGAAAATAATGTTATTGTTAGTTTTTCTAGATCCACAGTCATTTTCCTCAATCAAAACAATACTACAGAATATATATGACAAAATTTTCAATTTTCAATGATGGCGGATTCAAAATGGCGGCCGGATTTCTCAAGAAATGGCGCGTTTTTCATTATAAAAAGTAAATAGGTAAATAGTTTGTAATTATACTTTTCCTATGTCATTTCATGTTTTAGTAACATTTTATTATTTATGGTTATTCCTGTTGAAAAAAGTATGAAATCCAAGATAGCGGATTCAATATGGCGGACATCATTCTTAAAAATTCAATATTTGAAAACGGAAAAATTACAGTCATATTTTACGTAGAATTCTGATGGAAAATGTCCTCTCAATCTTTTTCATAAAAATGCATTCTATCCGAGTAAAAAATTATTTGTCATTCTAACCTCAAAACGAGGTTTTTTTCCGGTGTTGAGGTTCTCTTGATGAAATCATGAGAATTATATATTATGCACTTAGGAATTTTTTTTCCGGAACTTCCTCGCATATTTATTCAAAGAATAGTACGTAGAAAGTACTTTCTGATGGGTGTGAGAAAAAATCCAATATGCACCACGAGAAACAAGTAGGTTGTGTACGTCCGGCGAGTAGTTTGCGTCCGAGCATCCCTAAGTGCATATTATAATTCTCATGATTTCATCATGAGAACCTCAACACCGGAAAAAACCTCGTTTTGAGGTTAGAATGACAAATAATTTTTTACTCGGACAGAACGCATTTTTATGAAAAAGATTGAGAGGACATTTTCCATCAGAATTCTACGTAAAATATGACTTATTGATGTAATTTTTCCGTTTTCAAATTTTGATTTTTTTAAGAATGATGTCCGCCATATTGAATCCGCTATTTTGGACTTCAGACTTTTTTCAACAGGAATAACTCAAAATGTTACTAAAACATGAAATGACATAGGAAAAGTATAATTACAAACTTCTATTTATTTTTTATAATGAAAAACGCGCCATTTCTTGAGAAATCCGGCCACAATTTTGAATCCGCCATCATTGAAAATTGAAAAGTTTGTCAAATATATTCTGTAGTATTGTTTTGATTGAGGAAAATTACTGTGGATCAAGAAAAACTCACAATAACATTATTTTCTCGTTAATACTAGAGAAAAATTCTTATTTCATTAGATTTTATGCAATATCCGCCATTGTGAAAATATTAGAGCCAGTTGAGGTCGGCAAAAAATATTCTATCATCAACTCCAACTATTGCCTCCACATCCCTCCATAATCCGGAGTAGGTTAGAGTACTTTTTGGACTAAAAAAAAAAATTATATAAAAAAATAATCCTCAAATTTTCAGTACTTTTCTCCATTAAGTTAGCCATATTTTTTTTCTAGAGCATTTAATCACAATTCTGACCCCGGAAATCGAAAGATCACATCCGAAAATATTAGGGTAAGTGGTTTTTATTGAGTGAATTCATTAATTTCCCTTCGAGATTGACGCTCCAAAAAAGACGAATAATTGTGTCCGTTTGGGCGTTAATGGGTTAAGAACAACAAAACAACCACACCCTTCTCTCCTGTGTACAACAAAAACACCATCATCCAAATAGAAACATACCTTAAGTTTTCTACAGTTTATGTTTTTAGATCTCCATCCACTGTACAATTACTTTCTACAATTACTTCAAGTCTTTGTTTATCTTTAAACTATTATAATTATTTATATTATCTTTAACCTTTAATTTATTTAATTCTTTACTCTTTAAACTTCTAAATTTTATTTCACCTATTTTTAACAGAAACCTCCTTCAACCCCTCAAACCTTTACATTTGTAGACTGTGTCATGTTGCACGTGTGTATTAAATTTGAAGTCTAGGAATTACCGATAGAAATAGAAAAAGTGTTTTAAACCCTTTTATCCCCCAACCCCACAGCTCAAAATCAACTCCATATCTCTTCATAATACATATCTAAGTGTTTCAAATTTCAAGTTGATATTTTAAAGCGTTCTCGTGATATCGTGCACACAAAAAAGGGTAACAAACCAATAGCAGACAGAATTATTTTTGCTTAAACTTACAATCCCGAGGTTTCAGAACATTTGTGGCCTATTCAGCCAATAAAATTAAATCAAAAAAAAATCTTTGACAGTATATGGATGTGGAGTAACAGGGATAACCACAATGATGTGTCACCCAGTAGGCATATTAGTAATAAAGATGGTTTGTTATTCTAATAGTTTGTAAGATTATTTACAATTAACTATTAGCAATTTTGAATTTTGTATTATTTTGTTAGTATGCTTTATAAAACATTCAACAGCCTTAAAGGATTTTAAAACAGCTAATATTAGTGTTACACTCACCAAACATCCAATTAATTTATAATTACTTCCTTCTGCGGCTCTTAACACCTTTAGTATACTTAAGACTCGAAATTTACAAGGCAAACTAATATTTTATTCATTGCAAATGTAAAATTTTATAAAGCGTCAGCTTTATTAAATACGCGCGTTTGCCTGTACTTGTCACACTTAGCGAAGGCACGCATATATATCATTCAACAAAATCAACAGCAAAAAAATAGTCGTTCATGATTACGTCAGCTCGCAGCTCCTAAACTGCCACATCTGACTGAATAATTTACGACATGGAAAACCTTTCCCTTCCAAGGGAAAATTCATTTCACGTAACGCCAATAACAATCTGTTCCGTCTAGCGGCGAACGAAATATGGAAATACGGTGCCACCGGCTCAGCAACGGACTGCCGTAGTACAACGCTGAGATTTACTTTTATAACACTCTTACGTAAGCAAGAATATGTTCCATACGGCCCGTGCTTTACATAATTACTTCCACATCCACGGAGTGGAGTGGAGGAATAGATCGCTGATTTTTTTTAATATCGTTTACTTAGGCCTAAAATGGAATGGTCTGGAGTATCGAGATTTAATTAAGGAAAAAACATTTTCTCTCTGTCGGTCTTTTCAACTTTTTGTTGATCTGTTAATTTTTTTTTGTGTACACGATAATACAAAAATTCTTTGAAATAACCACTTGAAAGAGTGACGGCAAAAGTACGTGTTTTTTTTGTCCATTTTTTGGACTTCGAATTTCAAACTTGTTTGTATGTGAAATAAACTGCTGGACAAAAAAGGACACGTCTAAAAATAACATTCATAACCTTTAAAATAGTGATCATATTTTGATGATCTTTTTTTAAATCAGCGCTCACAGCTCAACTGTTAAAAAAAAAGTTGAACCGTTAAGGCCGGTTTACACGCTACATCTTATTGTACCTTTTGTCGATCATGCAAAACGGAATACAAAACATACGTTTTGTCCAGTGTTTACACAGTAACATTTTCCCTTCCATTGTCTACCTCAGTTCCAATCCAGACTCGAGTTGTAGTGTATTGTCAGTGGTTATTTAATCATTAATTTGATTATGGAGGAAACCCAGTTGCTTTATTTTATTTTTTCCCTCGTAAGGTTTCAACGATTGAGAGGAAAAGTGATGAAAAGGAAAAAGACAGTCAATCTTCTGAAAAGAAGTCAGTATTCCCATATTGAAAGAACTGAGAGGGGATCCTGATGACTGGCGCAATTATTTACGAATGGACACCTCAGTCTACAGTCAATTGCTGGAGTTGGTAACACCGTACATACAGAAACAAGGTACCTGCATGAGAAAAGCCATTTCACCCCATGAAAGACTCACAGCAAGTCTGAGATATCTTGCAACCGGACGCAGCTTGAAGGACCTGGAGTTCACAACCATAATATCTTTTATACATTTTATACATTTATATACTTTTTATATATAACTTTTATACATTTCAATAAATTCCGCGAGAAATTCGCGATTGCATTGCCTCAAATCCGACGATATCACTGACTTTTTTGAGAGAAAAGCAAGCGAACCGGAATATAGCTAGTAGTGAACTGAGCAAAGATCGGATTGTCTGAACCTGTGTCTCCACGTTTTGTTTTGTCCTATCAGTTCTCGGAAAATGATGCTTCTCCTGTCAGTTCTTCAATCTAACCTTCGGTTTCAAACCCATCCGTCAAGACGTACGTTTTGCTGTTTACATACAACATTTTATCGGATAGGATTTGTCCTGTCCTATAAAACGTACAATAAGACGTAGCGTGTAAACCGGCCTTTATTGTAAAGTGAATTTGATTTATCTGCCATTTCCGCCAATTGGTCAACGGAATTACTTATAAGTCGCGGGACATAGGCGTACGCATCATAATATAATACACGTAATACAGGAAAGCAACTAATATTAAATACAGTAACAAAAACAATATATTAACACTTTAGGACCATATAATTGCATACAAAAAGTACCCGGAAATTTGGATTTAAGCGAACTTCTTAAAAGGCACCGGTACAGTGTTTTTTCTTCAGTTTTTTTTTCTTCAGATTCTGTCACTCAGTGTGTTTACAATAGCTGTTAGTAATAGACGACCTCAAGTGTGCTCGGAGAATTGTACACTGGAAAAAAATAGTGAAATAACGCATTAGTTTAAAATTTTGTGTCGCAAACGATATTTCGTGTGCCTATTCATTGAAAATATTAAATAAGGCCTTTTGTGATTCGTGTATATCCAAAACATAGGCTTACGATTGGTATAAGGAGTTCAAAACGGGCCATGAAATCATCGAAGATTTGCCTTGCTCCGGTCGGCCATCGATCTCTATAACAGCCGATAACAGCGAAAAAATCAAAACATTAGTGCTTGAAAATTGCCACATAAGTGTTAGAGAGTTGGCTCAAGAGTATCACTATGGACAATAAAAAACAGTCATAAAAAAAGTCATTGTCATCGGTGTTGTGGTTACCGGTAAGTATATATTTTTTTAAATCGGAAATGGCCCATAGAAAAATAAATTACATTTGTTGTTTGATGTTTGGTTTAATCTCCTGTTCAGTTCGATAACTGTTTTCTAGTTTCTAATTACTGTTTTTTAGTTACCTTTGAAGACTCAACTAATTTCTTGAATTCTGTTCTTGTTGTCTTGAGTTTGAATTGATGGTCATTTTTATTGTATTCGAAAATTCATTTTGTGGAAAATTTTCCATTGTTCGAATTTCAACACCTAATATGAGTTTCTCAACTGAAAAATGACTACGTTTTAACAAACCTAATACTAGTCCGAGGGTTGCAAGTTTAGAATTAAATTTACCTAGAGAAAGTATCCTACGCTGTCTCAAAAAACACAAGTTAAAACCTTTTAAACCCAAGTTTATTCATACTGTTACGAATATATCTTCAAATTACTCCTTTTTGTCCAAAACGTTTATTTAAAATCTACAACTCGTGGGTCTTAACCATGTAACATTCAAAACATAACTAACTCTATCCTAGCAACAACACCAGTATTTATAGTTTCTACATTTCTAGAAAATTCTTTTGACATCCAGAATATTCAATATGTCATTCCATACAATTCTTTACCAATAACTAGTGTGTATAAACTAAATAAACTAAGTATGTAACCTATAACACTTAACAAAGTCAGCTGTCACAGATGTAACTTTTACAAGTCATTCTCCTCTTTAAGGTTATTCGTCCCGAATAACACTGTCTTCAGTCTAGGCGGTGGATCCTCGACGACAAACCAGTCGGGTGGATTATGTCCTGTATACCTTGCGAGTCTCTCCAGATGGACCACCTTCGGCTTGCTTTTGGAGATAATTGGATGCGGTAGACAGGTCGTTAATTTTCTTTATTATGGTGTACGGACCTTCCCGTTGCTTGAAGCTTTGGACTTTTTCCTTTCGTCCTTTTTGGGGCGTACAACCATACTGCATCACCAGGCTTAAACGCAATCCTGTTGAGGTCGAGACTGTTATTTTTCTGTGCTGCTTCCGGGAGGCGGTTCCTCTCGCAGTTTTCCACTCGGGCGGTTCTGTTTTCTTCAGGGGATGGCCGTTGGGTCAGTGGCGCTCTTCTCTTCAGGTCAGCATAACGGGTAGGTAGTTGACTCAGCTGGGCTTCGAGACAGCAGCAGGGCACCATTCCCTCCCTTTGATTTTCAGACACGAATTTAGACAGGTAGTGGCATATGGTTCTGTTGTGGCGTTCCACCGTTCGATGGGGATGAAGCGAGAGTGGGGGTATCTTCAAGCTTGTTCGAGGTTTCTTCCTTGATCGGATCAGCTCGAGGGGTACTCCGCCTACTGACATCTCGAAGCGTATTTCTCTTCTTGATTGGGAGAGGTACTGCTTCGGGCCATTTTGAGAAATAATCCATTACCACCATAGTACTTGTTTCCACGGTCGGTTAAGGTAATGGTCAAGAATGTCTACTCTCCCTCTCGAATGGTGCTCCGGAAAGACACATTTACAGGCTTCTTTTTTGGTCCCTTTTTGAAGAAGATCACATCTCTTCACCATTCTTCGACGTCTCGAAGTTACCCAAAAAATCGGTCCCTTACTGCAAGTCCTGTTCTCCAATCCTCGACGTACCTTGATTGGTGGCTTTTAGAAAAGGAGCTGGTTCTCTCCACTTAGGGCCTGAAAAGGGAACCATACCAGTATCCCTTATAGTCGTACCATTGGAACTTCTGGTTGGTGCTCCATCTTTACCAGTTCGGATAATTTTCACTTCTTTCTTCTGGCTCTCTTTAATTCATAGGACCATCCATCGTCAACTTGTACTGTTGTTCATAAAGTCATTAGGTATTTTCGAAGAATGAGAAGGTAGAACTCCTTGTCTGTCCATGCGTCCAGATGGACCTGTTCTTGTTTCTTGATATATGACTGTTCAGTCAAAAAGGTGATGGACTATGGTCTGTCTCTCTTATCTCTTTTATCTAGATAGAAATTTGGGGCATGAGTATAAGTAGTGAAGCCCCCTAGAGACTAGTTGTTTTTGTCTCTGGGGAAGAGATTGTTTGGGGAAGGGAAGGACATTCTTCCTGCGTATCTCGGTGTCCTCTTCTTCTCTCCATTCCTTATGGTTGGATCTGCCTAGTTGGTGTTTGGCAAAAGAGGTACCTTTCTTGGCTGCAAAAAGCTGAGGCAATTTTAAGTGTAAGGCTGTCTTTTGTGGGAGTGAGTTTGATTTCATTTAATCTTGCATATTTCTAAGTTTCTTTAAGGATGGCATGTGAATAACTGCTACTTGTTGTAGCTCCTGGCTTTTTGTTTTAAATTAAGAGAGAGTGATAGATGTGGGGTCTTAGTAAGGATTGGGTCTATAGGCCATCAATAAAGTGGAGGAGTTAGAAATGGGGGAGGGTAGCCAATGAAGAGTGTGGAGTCATAAGAGTATTACTTTTTTTGATTGGGAAAAATTGGGGAAATTGTGTCCATACTATCTATGCGCCTATAATCCTGTCGTAGCTCTCTTGGGAGCTGTAAAATGCCTGCAGAAAAGATGGATCTCTG
Organism: Aromia moschata; assembly: GCA_029963805.1. Taxonomy (NCBI): domain Eukaryota; kingdom Metazoa; phylum Arthropoda; class Insecta; order Coleoptera; family Cerambycidae; genus Aromia; species Aromia moschata. Next base: position 284,177 of record JAPWTK010000519.1, on the reverse strand, counting down.
CCTAGTTGGAAGAGATGAGGTAAAGGATCTTTAAGGGGTGTAATGGAATATGGTAGGTAAATTTAAAATTTTCTGTTTGTTTTGTTTTTCTTCTAAAATGGTTCTAAAATCGGTTTTGTTGGGTACAATTGCCTTTCTGCTTGGTGTCGTCTTTTCTCCTTTCTGGTCGTCGTTGCGTGTTTGGGTTTTTCTTTTGTCGTTGGTAAATTAAGTCGGAGAGGCACTTTTTTTTTGTCTATCCAAGAGAAAATCAATATTAAATAAACTGGGTCTTAAGTAACATCAAAAAAACTATACTCAAAACGTATAGTTAATTCTAAAAATCGACAAAAATCAAATTCCATACATCTTTACCAACGTGTAAAACTAAATAAACTAAGTAGTAACCTATAACACTTAATAGTAGTACTTTAAAATAAAATTTTGAATCAGGCGACTGTGAAAAATGACTGGAAGATTGTTTGTGGGCACAGAGACAATAATATCTTAATGACAGACATTTTTAAAAAAATATTTGATTCAGCGACGAAGCCACATTTAGTATAAAAGGAGTTATTTCATCCCATAACTCTCAGTTTAGGGCTGCAGAAAATCCAGAATGGATAATTAATTGCAAAAGGCAGTATTATGAAAAAGTCAATGTTTGGTGCGGGTTACTTAATGACAGGGCCCGTTCTTTTTTGAAGGAAATATGAACAGTGAACAGGTCCTATATTTCTTGCAGAACGAATTTTCCTATGCAATAGACGATCTCCCACTACAAAGAAGAGTAAATCTACACTTTCAGTTAGATGGATGTCCAATACACAGTGCAAGACAACTCAGGGAATGGCTTAACGAGAATTTTCTTTATCATTGGATAGATTGAAACAGTTCATTAATTGGATGACCGCCCAGATCTCCGGACCTAAGCTCCCTTGATTTTTTATTATGGGGTTTTATTAAGACTAAGGTTTATAAAACACGGGCCGATAACCGGAAAGATTTATGCACCGGAATAAGGAAGTTAGAGCGGAGATTAGAGCGCATCGTACATGTACAAAAAGATATGAAAAGTGTATCGATTTAAATGGGGATCTAGTGGAAGCTAGAATAATTTAAACTATAAATTGTTATTAGTTGCAAAACAACTTTACAGGTTCCTTTTTTTCAAAGTGTAACCACTCAATTAATTTACCTCTCAGTTTCTGTTTCGGTAAAATTGTTATTTATTTTGTATTTACCATTACTGTCGCTATGGTTATTATGGTTACTGTTAATTATAACTACGCGTCATACTACTTACCACTTGTATGTGCAAAAACAAAATTCATGAAAACAATAAACTGTTGCAATTTAGAAAGAGATGTGTTAAACTTACCCTGTTATTTACGTTGAGATGTGTGAAAACTTTATGGGTCGCCGCGCTGTTTAGCCGGCCTTAATTATAACAATTCATATTTTCTACTTGTATTTATAGTTTTATATACAGGGTGTTAGAAAAGTACCGGAACAGCAAAATAACTCGCCGGGAGTGAATTTTTTTGAAAAAATGTTTTATACAAAAGTTTTAGGATTTTTCCCCGGATATCCAATGGTGACCTTGAGTTTGACCTTGAAAATGACCTTCAAGGTCATATGATGGTCAAGGTCGTTTTTTCAAATGGGAATACTTATTTTTGACCCCGGAACCGGAAAGAGCGGAAAAAATTACAGTCGGATCTGACCTTGATTACCCTCATTTCAAATTGTGGCAGTCACCACCCTGAAGTCAATCGCATAAAATCGTGGGAAAATGATGATTCGCAAACAAGAGAGACAATGTCATAAAATGTTTATTCCTAGTTATCCATTGATAACCTCGAATTTGACCTTGACCATGTACCTCAAGGTCATTTCAAGGTCAAGATCATTTTTTTAACGTGGAACTGCATATTCTTGAGCCCGAAACTGAAGAATGGAAAAAATTCGAGACACCGATAATCATCTTCTCATCAAAAGGTTTTTTTCAGAAAAATTGGGACAAATCCATTTGAGGGTTGCTGAAACCACTGGTGTTATCAGGTTTTGAATAAAAAAAAATCGCTAAACATATTTAGCAATTTTGTAGGTAAAAAAAAATCGTCGAAGGCTTTGAAAATTAAAACGTCGTCTTGATTTTGCATCCAAGTAGAGTTTTTGATGCTCTATCTATTAAAATAATAGTCCAGTTCAAATCGGATAATTAATAACATTTTCACACCAGTGTCTCCATTCTTAATGGGCCACCCTGTATATAGTGTTCAGTCGAATTTAGTATATAGAGTTCATTCTAGAAAATTTAAAATTATTGTCTCCCATGTAGGATTTGTCTGCCATAATATAATAATAATATATAATAATACTCACCCTATAATTACTCCGAAGAGTAACCCCTTAGGTCCTCTCAGGGATCTGTGTGGGAAGGAGTGGTTATTATTATTATTTGCCATGGCGTACTGGGTGCGACTGAAGATTATTTCGGTAACGAATTTGCTTTACAGTTCTGAGGAAACTCAGAAGTATTAGATCCGCCATTTGAATTTTTAAAAGCTGACTTCACATTCGTAATTGACGACCCTAAAATACCAAAAAATGATGTTTGAACAAAGAGGAGGAACCTTTTTTTGAGCCAGTATACTGGATTTCCCGCCCTCTAAAGGTTTATTGGAACTTTGTATGTGGTATACTATCAGAATATCACGTATTTCAATTTCAATTCTATATTTGCTCCACCACTGTCCACAGCATTAAATAAATAATTGGTGCCTTGGGATCTACCAGTCACATATGCTTAGGATTTAGCAGAAAAACGGGTACGAGTCCCTAGAGACCATAATCTTCATTAATGTCCTTCCTAAATAGCACGGTTAACGAAATACACCTTTTTTATCGACTCCTGGCTTCCGTTTCTCTCGTTGGGATTGTTCTCCCTTATCCGGCTACCATTTATTTATAAATGGCGAACCGCGACCAGATAAGTTTACAGTTCGTTAAAATTAGATTAGTCCTTCTGTTCTTTTAGTTTACTCCCGAAGCAATTGGTCCCAAAGCAGGTTTGTTTTTGAAAAAAAAAATCAAGTGGGAGTGAAATTTAAATTGCTTTTTGCCATCATTTTCTTTTCAGAATCTCTTCATTCTTCGAAAAAAAAAGAAACTAATGTTGCATAAAAAATACGTACATTTAGAAGCTTTATTATACGAGGTGTATAAATTAAGTAATGAGACTGGTTCTTCCTAAATTTTTTTTATTCCAATAGAATTACAATTCAGTATCGTCTCCTTCAAAATAACTTAATTGGGAAGCCACACAGCGCTGGAGACAGTTCCTCTATTCCTCTCGGGAATAATAATCTCGGGAAGACAAAAAAGTCACAAGAAGTCAAGTAAGGTATATAAGGAGGCTGAGGAGCCACAGGAATGTTTTTACTGGCTAAAAACTCGTTTACTGAAATGGCTGAAATTACCGAAATAATTTTTCGATTTTTACCGGATATTTTTTAAATTTAAGATGTGAAGAAGTGTATCGTGGGAGAGTGTGACAAGGCGCATTGTCGTGATGTAACATCAAGTTGTTCTTGGTGTTTGGTCGCACACGCATGACCCTTTTTCGAAGTTTTTCAGGAATCTCTCTATGAAAGTGTTGATTGTCTCTGTATGAAGGCCAAACAGTAGTTTGGACTGGAGGCACAAACTCTTTGTGAACAGTTTGGCTATCAAAAAAGCAAATCAGCATGCATTTGATCTTCGACTCGCTCATTCTTGCTTTTTTGGGTTTTGGAGAGAGCTTGAAGTGTACCATTCCATGCCTTGGCGCTTGGTTTCCGGGTCATACTCAAACACCCAAGTCTCATCGCCAGTAACGACAGGCTCCATAAAATGGGGATCATTTTTAATCAATTCCAAAAGGTCAAGACACATTTCTCTCCTGATGTCCTTTTGTTCCTGTGAAAGATTTTTTTGGAACCATTTTTGTGCAGATTTTTCTCATCCCCAATTCGTTAGTCAAAAGTGGTATGATTCAAATCTTCCTCTTCCCCAATCACTCTTGTCGTCAACCGACGATCTGAACGCACAAGATCCCATATTCTATCGACATTTTCATCGGTTCTTGAAGATGAAGGTCTTCCTCTGCGTGGTTCATCTTCAATCGACTCTCTTCGTTTTGAGAATGCCTTAAACCACCGAAAAACCTGGGCTCATGAAACAACAGTGTCGAAGTGTCGTGCAAAACCTGATAGCACATCGTTGTTCAAAATTAATGTCACTCATTTTTAAAACGCACTAGGAAAAACCGGTTTATGAAAACAGTCACAAAGAACAAACAAATGCTTCTTAATAAGTTCAAACTTGTACTGAAGGTAAAAGTACGCCACTACGTGGACATGGAAATAAAATACAGACCAACTATGTGGTTTAACTATGAACAATTAACTGAATATTTTAATTCAAATAAGCTCTTAATAAACAATCAGTCAGGTTTCAGAAAATGTCATTCTTGTGAAACAGCTTTACAGTTGACTATTTCTAACTTTTTTAAAGAATATCGATAATAATAAATTTACGGTAACTGTTTTCCTTGATTTTCAACGAGCATTCGAAACAATTGATAGATCAATTTTACTTAAAAAATTACAGATGTATGGAGTAGGTGGTAAAGTACTTTGTTGGTTCGAAAATTATCTCGACAATAGATCTCAAGTCACAAAAGTAAATAATGTTTATTCTCGCCCATTGAGAAATAACAGTGGAATACCCCAAGGCAGTGTCTTGGGACCGTTTCTTTTTATTGTTTATATAAACGACATTGTACACTACACGAATTCTGATTTCCTGAATCTATTCGCGGATGATACTTTAATTGCAATGGCGCACAGTGACTTAAACGTAGCCTTAGACAAAATTAATGAAGATCTTATTAATATAAGTAATTATTTGAAAATTAATAATTTAGTGTTAAACGTAAACAAAACAAAAAGTATGATTATTACTACACAATATAAATATGAAAGGCTGGATATAAATAACATTAATATCGTGTATGAAAACAATCAAATAGAATTAGTAAAAAAGATTAAATATTTAGGCCTTATTATAGATAATAACTTAACGTTTAAAGAACATTTAACGTATATAAAAAATAAAATTTCAAAAAAATTATATTTCTTTTCTAGAATAGCAAATTCCTTATCAATTATGACTTGTATAACTGTATATAAAAGTATCATCCAACCCCATTTTGATTACTGTGCGACAATATTGTATATGTTAGATAAAAATTCCATATCAGCATTACAAAAATTACAGAATAGAGGGATGCGAATAATTTTGCGGTGTAATAAATATACTCCATTAAATTTAATGTTAGAATGTCTTCAGTGGATGAATGTAGAAAAAAGAATAACATATATGACATTAATATTTATATACAAAATTGTACATAATATGGTACCAGCATACTTAACTGACAATCTAACATATATAAATGAAATACACGATTATGTAACACGGCACAGAGAAAATATTTATTTGGAAAGAACTAGAACTAAAAAAGATTATGAAGTCGCTATTTTATAAAGGAGTTAGTCAGTATAATACATTACCTAATTATGTTAAAGAAAGTCCATCACTTAATATTTTTAAAAGACGAATTTTAGAATGGCTCAAATAAGGATATAACTATATTTTAAGGTAAATATTTGAATTATTGTATGTGTTCATGTTTATATATTATGTTTATATTTATGTGCTCATGTATATGAGTTTGTATGCGTGTGAATATATATAATTTGTATATAAAGAAATTACTGTTTGTATATTAGGCTTGCCTATTTAAATAAATTCTTCTTCTTCTTCTTCTTCTTTAACAGAATATCTGTCCAGATATTGACTTGCTGGAAATTGTGTATGTTTTTTACAAAACATGAAGATATGAGTCACACCAAATACCTCAGATTCCGAGTGTTAACATTTCTACTGAGGTAGGAAGTAGTTTTGTCGGTAAAACAAATTGTTTTACATTGCCTGGCTGGTGGCCAATTTTAGTGGATATAAATTTTCAAATTTCACAGAATTTCAGATTTAGGTTGGGGTCGTCATGATGCTGAAAGTTGATGCTGCATTTTTAATTTGTATGGGTGATATTTGTTTTGTGTCAACACCCTTTGTACTGTGGCAAAAACACCAGCAGCATGCATCACCCCCCGGTCAGCCGTACAGCAAAACAAGGGCGACTCACCGACACGTCACCGCGTTTCGTGGGCCACCGGAGCCTTCCGCAGGTTTCTGCATCTTTCGAGGCGGGTTGCTGGAATGTGCCAGTGCCAGCCAACCGGGTATATAGAGAGGCATGTCGACGCGGGATGACAGTCTATCTTTGAAATAAATTACGTGTCTCGGTCTTCCAACAACTATCGAATATAAATTGTATAAAAAGGAATTAGTGTTAGTAACATAATGTTTAGGCGATATTTGTATTTGTTAGTTGAAACTGCGAGTTTAATTTTTTTCACACCTTACGAACCCGTAGTGAACCAAAACGTTACAGTACTGTACTTTAACTGACTTCACAGGTAGATGTAACTTGGGTTGTAGAAGAAGTAGGGTTTAGTATTATTTCTGCAACTATATCAGACAATTTTTTCAATCAGAAATTTTTGCTTGACCAGATCGCTTGACATTAATAACACTACTTGTTGTAAGAGTGAAAATCTCGTTAAACAATAACTCAGGTTTTTGGTTATGTAAATTCTCAACAAACGAGAATGTGGGGCTGAAGCGTGAAAAGCAGCATTTAGAGAAGCCTCTGCTTTTTTCAGAAAGATGACGTGTAACAGGCCATATAAAAAAGAAGGTTAATTGGGCCGATCTATTTTAAAGACTCAATTTGGCACGATACTGTGCGGAAGTTTTAGCAAACACAATCACACAAAAAAAGTCTTGTGCTAGAAGGCAGATCTATGTATTCCCATGCATTTTGACCCGCTGAACATGTGTTTCCGATTGGCTGTTGCATTTTTATAACCTCAAAACACCTTAAGAGTGCTAGAAAAATCTCAAATAGGTAAGTAAAAAGCTTAAATGAGCTGACCTTTTCCGTACATATGGGGACGCTATTCCGTACATATGGGGACATTGGGGGCGCTAAGACCGAATTTGAGGTTAGAATTATCCCATCAAAATCCAAAACAAATAAATGAAAAACTTAAACCAACAATTTTAAACCTAACATAATCTGAGAAAAGAATTTAGACACATAATAAATATTTTGATAGTATGCAAATATACAGTGTCCGCCATAAAGTTGGAACCATATAGGATTTTTTTTAATATTGGGGTTTGATAAAAACTTTTGGTGACAATCACTTCTGCTTTCAAAATAACTTAAAATGCACCAGTTGTGAGTCATTATTGAATCATATTCATGCTTCTTCGTCATTTGCTACGCTCTAGCAGTTGTAGAACATATATATAGGGTTTTTTGAGGTTAAGGTTTTTTGAGGTTATGGGGTTTTAAGTATGTGTGTCGTAGGGTTGAAGGTTTCTGAGGCGTAGGGTTATTATTAGATCATCCCCGTAACAGTACAGTCACCAGCTCGTCAAGTATACGACATGGTGCCTGATTCAGTGTTTTTCATAGGGATTTTTGCTCCTAGGGGAAAAACTGTTAGTCATAAATGCGTCCTGACCTAAGATTTTGATTATGAACGTTGGAAAACAGAGAAGGGGAATGATCTTCTCTGGCTTTGTGTGCCTGTGTAATCAAGCTACCGTGTAAAATGCATTTTTTGAGGTCAGAAAAGAAACTAGCGGTAAACAAGGAAAAAAGAGATCTGATTCGTGTTCAGCGACCCCAAAAACAAATAGTAGACCGAGTCTGTACTTCCGCGCATTGGAAAAACTTTTGTGATCTTGTGTTTTTATTTTATTCCACTTTGGATTCTGGAATGTACCTCTGACTTTCGACCTCGAGTGAGTTACGGAACATAAAACCTTTTCGACCAAAAATGAAATTTTTCAGTATACAGAAAACAATAAAAGATTATTATGAATACAACGTAGGTAGCTTTAAAGTTATATACAAATTGGGGAATTCGTAAAGTGACCATCCCTCATTATTAGATACACCACAAAATTAATCCTATCTAAGTTTCCCACATTTAATTAAACTAAATCTCTAAAAGGGTGACGTTTATTTTACGCGCCATTGATTTTAGGGGCGACCTATATAATGTACATTCGTGTCCTACTCGAGCGGAGTAAAGTCGATTGACACCGGTGTTGAATGGAGCAGACCACGTATGCGAATATACAGGGTCCGGCAAAATGATCTCCCACATTTTAATCTTTAATAAAATCGCCATTGGAAATGCTATTTAGAATTTAATTTTATTAAATGAAAATGTATAGTGTGCCAGTTGTTTTCATTAAGTTTTGAAAATGACGGAGTCCAAGTGGCGACCATTGTTTTCGATAAACATTCGAAGGTAACTTCTGAAGGTTTCCATTACTCTAGCAGTCACTTGAGGTGATATTCCTGCAATTTCTTGGCGTATTGCTGCTTTTAATTAATCAATAGTTCGGGGATGGTGTTTAAAAACCTTCGCTTTCAGGTAGCCCCAAAGGAAAAAATCGCATGGGGCAAGATCTGGTGACCGCGCAGGCCACCCAACGTCCCCGCGTTAGGTGTCCTGGAAATATTTCCCTTAAAATGTCTATTGACCTTCTTGCCATATGAGCTGTAGCTTAATGCTGTTGGAACCACACATCCGGATTCAAGTTCTCTAAGTTTTGGTGCCAAAAAATTGCGTAGCATATCGATATATTGATCGGCATCACAGTAACCATTACACCTCCCTCTTCAAAAAAATAAAGACACCAAACTCCAAATGATCCAATAGCACACCAAACTGTAACACGTGGGCTGTGAAGTGGCCTTCCATGGAGCCGCTGCGGATTTTCTGCTGCCCAAAAGCGAAAATTCTGGTTGTTCACACAACCATTTAATTGAAACTGAGCTTCGTCACTCGTTATTAAAAGAGCATTTTGTGGGACGTTTTGATGAATCGCTGGAACATGCTCTGCGATTTTCCCCGTCTCGTTCACTAAGTTCTTGCACTATAATCATTTTGTAGGGGTGGAACTTAATGTCTGCGTGTAAAATTCTTCTCACAGAACGATCTGATAAACGTAAAGCAGGGGCATGTTTAGCAGCTGACCGGGTACTGTGTCCGAGCACTTCTGAGTCTACCGGTTGATTTTCTTTTTAAGGCAGAACCTGTAGCTCTAAAGTTTGAAACCCACAACAGTACTCGTATTGTTTTGCGGTCTGGAACCGGAGCATGTCTACCAAGCGCGAAGTGAGTACGAAAGGTTCTTTGCGTCGTAATCACAGATTCGTTATTTTTCATAAATGTTTCGATAATGAAGGTATGATACTCGCCTGTCCAATTCATGATGGCAACTGAAATGGCAAGGCGCGAGCTACTCGATAAATACACTAAGCCCCACCTCCCTTCAGTGATTTGGGCATAGTGGTGGTGCAGAATGTGGGACATCATTTTGCCGGACCCTGTATTATAGTGTATCTACGAAAATTGACTCCATAATATGGGAAACGTTATTATAGTATAACCTCCTAATAGTGGACACTCAAGGGGAATCCTAAAATGTGTGATATCTAGAGGTATCCGTTATTTAGAGATGGAAAATGGAAAAAATAATAGAGATATAAAGTGTCCGCCATAAATTTGGAACCTTATGGGATTTTTTTTTAATGTTAGAGTTTGATCAAAACTTTTGGTGACAATCACTTCTGCTTCCAAAACAACTTAAAATGCATCAATTCAAAGTTGATAGCTGACATGTGGCAACTCAAATTTGTGATTTTCCAAAAAAAATCTTTAGAAAATGACCTAACTTATTAATATTTGGAAAAATGTCATTAAGAAAGTATATTCCTAACGACATTTTACGCCTATATGCCGATTTTTAGCAAAACATTTTGATATCCAAAAAATTTTATATTATAAATTATTATATTTAAGTTTTTGATTCACTGCCGTAACTAACTGATCTGAAAACATTTAAACTGCATCAAAGCAGTAGGTATCGTTGGTTTTGAAGATTATTGATAGGCTATTCTATGAGCCCTGGAATTTCAAAGCTTCGCAATCCTATAATCTCAACCTCCAAACCCCTAACCTCAAAAACCTTATGAGCATTTTATCTACCATCTTATGGCCTCCACATGGAACACTATCTTATATACAAAATTATCAAATTTCGGTATTATTATTAATCAGCGAATCAAAAAACCTCAGTGACCGCAAATTTCACGTAAGTACCTAAATTTTAACATTTTGTGTTCGTATCCAAGATCTGTCTCATTGAATCTGTTGTCTGGAATTTTGAAACTATTATATTTCGGTCTCAGATTAAAAATCAGCGTCTTCAAAATACTCTAGAAGCTAGAAGAATCTAGTAATTTCGTAAATCGTGGACATGAAATATTTTACAAAAAAATATGCCACAAAAGGGTCCGAAATATTTGACCGGCAATATTAGATCTCACCCTCTCCGGAGGGTGTATTTACAAACACCCTATACTAGGGGTTGATTTTGTATTTTCTAGGGGTTGTATGAAAAAAACGAACTTCAAAAATGGAAAAAAGAGACAAGAGTACCTTAGATAGGCCATTATTTGGAGTCCAAAATATTGATTTTTTATTTAAAAATATGAATTTGTCCATAATTTTCCCGAAGTTTTTAACAAATTTTAATAGAAAACCTAGTTTAATAGCTCCAATTCTATAAAGTCCACTAGATATTTTACGTTGGTCTTGAGGGGCAAAAAATGCCATTTTTTTTAACATTGTAATACTTTCTGTGACTGACATTGGACGAAACAACAAATCTTTGTGGAAATTAGGTCCTTAATATTCTGATAGGAATTTTAGGTATTTTAGATATTTCGCCCCTGATTGATAACTAGTAAACGGTTTTTGCAAACAATACTATAGAAATAGTAGTAACACGTGTATTGTCCTCTGTAAATGTAAAAAATATTAATGTACTGACGTTAGTGACAACAAACAACTGTTAGTGATGCAAACAATTGTCCGAAATTCGTGAAAATAATGTGCGTGGTGTGGTTCACTATCCAAGTGAACTATTTTGAATTTGCACCTTTAATTTCAGTAGATATGGAACGATCGTTTTCCTCACCACCATATAAATCACCCACGTTTAACGAGAAGAAATGCAGAAAGACTACTGATTGTGGCAACGTACGCTCAGGCACTGAAGACAGTTCGTGATTTTGAATGACACAAGCGATAATTATGTACATTATTAATATATGACATGCCGGATTAGGAGTCCAACCCTGCGATGTGGCACACTTTCCGGACCTTACTCATTAGTGCTTAAGTAAAATATGATTATGTCTTGCAATACGTAATTTCAGTAAAAGTTTCCAGACATAATGTTTATACAATAATGTTGCCATGTTCCTAATATTTGGCACAAACGGAGAGCTAATCTAGTAAAAGAAAAGAAGAAATTGAATATTAGGAGAAAACGGTCTGCATTACGCCAATTCAATGGTATTTTTATTCTACTCACATAATTTAATTTTGAGCTTCTTTTGTCGCCGAAACGACGCGGCTCTCCAGAGACAAACTTAATTTAAGTAACTTTGGAATAGACTTTGTAAAGTATATACTCATTCCTAATTTGCGAAAATTAACAATGTACTATAAATAAGCTTAACATTGTTAAAGACACCAATTATTCCGCTTGGAATAATTCTGATCAACTTGTTAACGCTACCTCCCGGATTAGAGACTTTATGCGCTCTTTTTAAATTTCATTTTTCAGTTCGCTTTTATGCAAAAAAGAGTTCCTTCGACAGTAATTTTTACGGCAATATTGGAATTAATTTGATTTCGAGTGTAATTTTAATGCTATTTCCGCAGTAGAAATATGTAAATCGCGTCATAAAGGATATTGTGCAATATTAAGCTAGAATATGATCAATGGTTGTACCTATAATTTTTTAAATTGTTTCTGTAATTTTTGATTTGTCGTGGTATGAAACATTAAGCTTCCCTAGACGTGCTCCGGTTATTGGAGCTTAAAGAGTATTTAAAATATCAAGCCATAAAAAAAAAGTCATCAAAGTTGGCCTAGCAAAAAAGACGTATAGTCCTTCTAATTTTAATTGAAAATGATAAATACGCCTGGGGAACAAAAAAAGCGGTGCAACTTTATGATTCCATGGGCGTGCATATATCTTTTATAAATTCAAAAATTGTGAAATAATTTTTTCATTCAAATCAATATAGGAGATTAAAATTAGCCTGCATACAAAACTCTTAATATTTGTAATATAATTTGCTGTAAATAATGCTCATTTAGCCAGACAATCTCAAAAAATTGTCTGTGTTAATAAACCTAGCTGAAATACACGTCATTGGCGCCTTAAACACGTGGAATTTCTAAAGTTGTAAATCATTTTAACGACGTCGTAAAAATTTTATGGCACAGTGGACCGAATAAGTATTTGGATGTATTATATATAAAGCAATCCTATAGTACATATGGTCGGCATTTGCTGGTGCATTCGGGGCTGCCGGCAGCTCAGGCGTTGCCAGCTCTTCAAAATTTTCTTAAGTATAGTAATATACATAAAGTTGTTTTAATTTATATTTTTTTTTCCAACAATTTTAAACGCTTTATTTTAATGCTAAGTAATAAATTTATATCTATGTATTTCTTGAAAATATTTCCAAACTAGCTTTCTAAGAACGTCACGAACTAACAGTTTACTGAAGTATGAAGTATACTTGTATAGTGAGCTTAGCAATTTTAGAAAATATATCTGACAACCTTGCTTTTTTCTACCTATTTTCAATTTAGATTAGAAATATAATACCTATTTCTATCTCAAATTTATAACTTTGTTTAATTGTCAAAGCTGTTGCATTATATGATAGTCATTATTTATTTTACAATTGTGACAGTCACTTGTCAAAAATTTGACATAACCGAAAAACTTCGACATGACCAACAGTTCATAGCCAACTTTGATGACATTTTTTTTGGATGTCTCCTCATTAATAAACTGCTCGTCAAAATTAGCGTAACACTTTTTAGAGACTTTCGGTTTTTAATTTTCGATAGCCTATACTGTTCGTTAAAAATGGCAGTTTTGGAGACCCTCAGGATCGACTAAGAAGCATGCTCTCGAGTAAAAAACTCCATCCTGGCACACATTAAGATCTCCTCAATAAGTTATTTGTATTTGGTCGCTGTCCCATCTTTTCAACCCATTTCCATAGCCCCTCTAAGCCACCCTTTTGCTTGGTTTTACGCAAGGTTTTGATCTCTGTTGGGCGATTTAATTGATCCTAATGTTGCCTAATAAATTGGTGTGGGGTGCCACATCCCACTTTTACCCTTCGACAATTCAAGCACCGATTCAAGCACCGATTGAGTGCTAAAAGTGATATTCCAACACCAACCCACCCCCTGAAAATTTTCCGCCTTAAGGGGTTGTCAGCAGGTCTTGATACGTGGGGTGACTCAGAAAGCTTTCTTGATAATTCTCTTTTTTGGCACACCCCGAGTCGTCCGTCTCATTCAAATCCTCTTTTGCGTCCCCGTTTCTTTGACCACTTTCAAAAAATGTTTGAGTTGATGAAAATTCCTGAAAGAGGACTCGTTGGGTAGGCGGAACCTAATTTTGCACTTGTGTGAATTGACAATAGCCAAATTTGCGAGCGATGAACCTCGACTGGGCTAGTACGCCAGGCAATATAGCAGAAAAGTGCTCAGTTTTAAAAAGAGTCCTGAATAAGGTTTCTCGGCGCGATAATTAGGTAAAAAATAGTCGAAATGGAGTGTGTCTGTTTTGGATAAAATCGGTATGTAGGAACCTCAGTAAAAAAATCGATAAAAAGTGCCGGAAACCGTTTTTTTTTGCGGATTAAGGGACGAAAAATATTTTTTTTTTCGTAAAACAAAAAATAGCGCATTGTAGCGCTTGAAAAAATGAAAAAAAAACGAGTTTTTGATGATCAAAATAAGTTCAGAAGTTTTTGCAGAAAAAAATAAATACCGAATAAAAATGCCCATTTTTTGTCGTTCACTATCCAAGTGAACTATTTTGAAATTGCACCTTTAATTTCAGTAGATATGGAATGATCATTTTCCTTTTACAACCATATAAATCACTACATTTAACGAGAAGACATGCAGAAAGACTACTGGTTTTGGCAACGTACGCTCAGGCACTGAAGACAGTTCGTGTTTTTGAACGACACAAGCGATAGTTATGCACATTATTAATACATGACATGACGGATTAAGAGTCCAACCCTGCGATGTGGCACACTTTCCGGACCTTACTCATTAGTGCTTTAGTAAATTATGATTATGTCTTGCAATACGTAAATTAGATTTCAGTAAAAGTTTCCAGATATAATGTTTATACAATAATGTTGGCATGTTCCCAATATTTGGCACAAATGGAGAGCTAATCTAGGAAAAGAAAAGAAGAACGTAAAAAATAATCGAAATGTATTGTGTATGTTTTGGATAAAATCGGTATGTAGGAACCTCAGTAAAAAAATCGAAAAAAAGTGCCGGAAACCGTTTTTTTGCGGATTAAGGGACGAAAAATAATTTTTTTCGTAAAACAACAAATAGCGCATGGTAGTGCTTGAAAAAATGAAAAAACCGAGTTTTTGATGATCAAAATCAGTTCAGAAGTTTTTGCAAAAAAAATAAATACCGTATAAAAATGCCCATTTTTTGAAATCGAAGTACAAGGGTTCTAATGGTCACAGAAAGTTCTGCTTAAATTGTAGCTTTTGGTCGTGCCTATCTGCAGTAAAAATTTCATGCAAAAATAATAAGAACTTTTTGCATAAATCGAAAAAAACTAAAAAAAGGTCGTTTCGAAGAACGGCTTGAACAAGCCGAAAAATGGTCGTAGAATATTTTTCCTTAAATTACTCGTTATTAAATTCCCTACAAATCCATTATCGTGACTTGTGGGAGAGGTTCTTTCAATCGGCTGAAAACGCGTTTGAAAATCAAGCGTCGCGTTGCTTCAAGCGCTCGGGTAAGCGAGTGGACGCGTGGTGGGGGGAAGCCTCTCCCGCCGCAGACGCGCTGACAGAAGTCTGCGGCAGGAGAGGCTTCCCCCACCACGCGTCCACTTTCCCTTCATTCGCTTAAGGAGACAAACGAATCGAGGTGAGCCGAAAAGGGTTCAAGCATCCTTAGGAAGGCTTTCAGATGCACTTCACGCATCAGACCTTATGCTTATAACCTCTCAGAGCGGCAAATTTTCTGGGGGGATGGGTTGGAGATGGAATATTACATTTAACGCTCAATCGACCATTCACAGTGGGTCCCGTCAACATCAAGAGCATTCAAGTAATGCAATGATATGAAATAGAGACAAATATACATCCCACGCGGTCTTCTACAGGGGTGGAACCAGAGGGCGTGGGTGGGAGGTCGGATTAGGTGTGGCTTGGAAGGGTGCTTGGGTTATCAAAGGGTGAAAGTGAGTTGTGGCAACTCACACTAATTTATTAGGCAGCATTTAAGATCAATGGATTCGCCCAACAGACGTTTGACCTCTGTTGCGTGCAAAACCCTGAGTAAATGCAAACGGGTGGCTTAAGGGGCTGGAAATGGGTTGAAAAAATGGGAAAGCGACCAAATATACAGAACATATTGAGGAGGTCTTAATGTGTGCCGAGATGGAGTTTTTACCCGACAGCGTCCTTCCTAGTCCATCCCGTATGTCTTTGAAATTGCCGTCAAAATCTTGCGAATTCAAATTTCGCCATGGAGTTGCTTTTTGGGGTGTAGACAACGAACCGTTCACTACGAAGTGCCTTCGGAGCATTCAAACCAACTCTATAGGCTACCGAAAATTAAAAACCAACAAGTCTATAATTCGAATATAATGCAAATGACGCTAATCTAAAGGTGTTACGCTAATTTTGACGAGCAATTCATTAATAAAACGTATTTATCCACAATGGTTTCGTATAAAGTAGCTTTATTTAATAATAATGTCTATTAAAGAAAAACAGTATACATAAGAATTAACAATAAAACTAAATGTATAATATATACACATAATAAATTAACACAACTACATATATGCTTTGTACTGGATATCTTAAAACACGACATTCGGTATATCACATGCCTTTACACGATATAAGTAACATGGAGGTCCTGCTCCTCCACTTAAACTTCCTAGCCTAAATTTAAGTAACATACATACATACATACACTACTGGCAGTAGTAAAAAAGTTTTTTAACCAGTACAACCGTCGCGTTGACTTTTACAACCATCAGAAATATGATGATCATGACAATGATATAATAACGGAATACATATAATTTACTTTCATCTGAACTAGTAAAATGACCTTATATCCACTAGTGGATTAATGTAAGCTATACTAGAGTTAACTTTATTTAACTGATGTGAAAATGGTGAGCAGAAATCAAACAAATTTATTAATTTACATTTACATTTTTATTGATTTTGAAGTCCATTGATTTGTTAAATTTAACTTACCAGGCCATCTGGGACTAACCATATTATCAGGCATCTGAATGAATCACAATTTTATTGTATATGTATAGTAAAATCGCCACTGATAGATTGGTCTGCTTTATTAGTCAGATTTAGGAAGCAATGTTTAATATATTTCGTATACTCATTAAGTTATGTGAGTTATATTTGGTTATTCTATATTTAAAGTTAGTTTTTTGAGAATCCTGTCTATATATAGTCTTGATTAGAAAATAATGTTCTCGTATCTTTGCTTCCCTCAGTACTTTATGCTAGTTTTCGTAACCAGTGGTCCTAAGAAAACAAATGTTCTTACCTAAAAGGAAATCTAGAAAATGGATACTGGAGCCTAAATTGCACCATATTGAACTAGTTTCTTTGATTTTCTTATTTTAGATTCCAGATTTGTGATCACTAGCCTGTAAAACCCCCAAAGAAGAAATTCTTCACTACTTGAAATCGAATTCAAGAAATGGCCTTTATTGGCTAAATTATGTTTCTAGATTATGATACGTCATTTTTTATTTCTCAATTATAACTTTGGGTTCGTGATCAGTAATCTCGACTGTACTTATTTTTAGCATCAAGTAATTTAATATAAATATCTTTTAATACTAAAAAAACATTCTCTGTTAGAAACCTTTTAACTTTAATGCGTTAATTAGAATACTAGGTTTAAACTAATCAAATGTTCGCAAATAAATCTGTGTCAATAGTTGCCTTCAAAAGGATTTTTATACGGCGAAACACCCTTGTCTAGACAAGTTTTTCACGAGTGTTTTGCAGTGAAAATAAAAAGATTATACTCGTTATTTGCTTAAAAGTCCCCAACAGAGCCGTTCAAATTAGATTTTACGGCGAAAAATATGCTAATACTATTAATCAATTTTTCTCGATCGCATTTTACCTCAGTCTTTGTCAATAAGCTTTAGAACGAATTGTGGTATAACTTTTAACGAATGTGGGTATAGGCAGTATATAGGCTATAGGCAGGCTTTGTTTTGGAAGAAACTAGTTTCTTGCGCGGTTATACAAAAGTAACACAACAAGAACTCCCCCTAATGCAATTTTCATCCTACGGAAGAATTCAATGATATAAATCAGAAAAGATGAGCAATGCATTTTTAATTACATGTTTAGTGTTATTGTGGTTAATAGAGTTGGCCGATTGTGCCGCAAGATAGCGGCGCGCCGCGGGCCGACCGTCTGGCAGACTCTAGCACTACTATTACTGTGTTCGAGGTGTTTATGTCATCAGCGTAAGTATTACCTTAATAATGAACGTGCAACGGCCTAAAAAACACCATTTTCTGACAAAGTGATTTCAATTCATCGGTGATTTCGAAGTTTTATTTTATGATGGCGCCAATGTAATGTGTAGAGTCTGTAAGGAACAACTGCTTTGTAGAGACAAACGCGATTGTAGCCGTCATATAAATAGTGTGAAACATAAAAATATAAAAGAGGGTATGCCCTTGAAAACTCAGTTTATGTGTGGCTTACTTTTAATGCTTGCGATGTACCCCCTGAATGTACTCGATAATCAACCATTTCGTGAGTTCTGGAACAAATACGTTCCAGATATGGCGTTACCGGGCTGCATAACGTTGCGTAACTAACTATCTACCAACTGTATGCAGTGACTTATTAAAGTAGATTACAAATGCATTAAAAAATACAAGGCTGTGGTTATGTATTGACCACAAACAGTCATTAAGTTAATAAAAACATTGTGCACTTGACCCTCGAAAATATACATGCCCACTGTAACTAGCTAGAACAGTAATGGCAATAGAGTGTAATGGCAACACAATTACGAGGGTGGTGTTGGAGACCCTAGAACAAATTGAAGTGTCAACTAGTCAGGTGGTGATGTTTATGACTGATAGTGCCATCACGATTTTAAATTGAGGTTGAAAAAGAGAGACTTGTAATTAGTATTACAAGTGTTTCAGAACCACACAAAAGATTAAAAGATCTTGAAAATTATGTTTTAAGTTCTAGCAATTTAAACACCGTTAGGAATATTTCTCAAATCTTCTTGAATGTCATACAGAAATATTTAATAATAAAGTTGAACAAGCAAAACAAACAACAATTAAAGATTATTTCAAATAATATTAGACTATAGGCTTTAAACTAGATTTTTCCTAGATTACAATGTAGGAACCTAGGTGTACTATATACAAGGTGTGCAAATTAAGTAATGATTCTGTTTTTTTTTTTAAATATTTTTTTTATTGGAATAGAAATACAATTAAGTATTGTTTCCGTCAAAATAACTTCCTTGGGAAGCCGTACAGCGCTGGAGACATTAGGATATGGAGATATTTGGTCTCACACGCCTGACCCTTTTTCGTTTCAAGTTTTTCAAGAACCTCTCTGTAAAAGTGTTGATTTACGGTTTGGCCTTAAGGCATAAACTCTTTGTGGACAATTCCCTGGCTATCAAAAAAGCAAATCAGCATGCATTTGGTCTTCGACTTGCTCATTCTTGCTTTTTTGGGGTTTGGAGAGCTTGAAGTGTGACATTCCATGCTTTGGCGCTTGGTTTCCGGGTCGTTATCAAACACCCAAGTCTCATCATCAGTAATACCACGTTCCATATAATGGGGATCATTTTCAATCGATTCCAAAAAATAAAGACACCTTTCTCCCCTGATGTTCTTTTTTTTCTGCGAAAGGTTTTTGGAACCATTTTGCGCAGATTTTTCTCATCCCCAATTCGTTAGTTAAAAGCCGATGAACACTGATGTGATTCAAATGTAATTCTTTCCCGATCATTCTTGTCTTCAACTGACGAACTGAACGCACAAGAGGATGCCTTAAACCATCGAAAAACCTGGGTTCTTGAAAAAACACTCTCTCCGTAGGCACGTTGAAGTTTTGCAAAAGTATCCGTTGCGCTGTGTCCACGTCTGAAGCAAAATCTGATTGCACACCGTTGATTGAAATTAATGTCTTTTGTTTTTAGGTAATCAAATAAGGATGTAGTAATATGTTTTATTTTGATAATATGCAAATAGATATCTGTATTATTTTCTTATCATTTTCCCATCTCTAGATAAGGGACACCTTTATATATAGGACATTTTAGTATTCCATTTGAGTGTCTGCTATGAGGAGGTTATACTGTATATTGCAGTGGCGGTGAGTGATATTTCAGTTAGCCATATCTTGAAAACGACACATGGGACCCCCTTCACTTTTTAGGTGATGACTATACACCTCTTACAGAAAGGATTTATAGTGAAAAAAATCGTCAGCAAAGTTTGCGAAAAAAAATTTTCAAAAACACTGGAGTACTCCCTGGGTTCTCAGTAACGTTCTGTGGGATATTTGCAGTATATTTTTTTTTCATAATCTAGAAACAAATATAAGGAGACGTTTTTGGATTTGTTGTAAAATTTTTTTTTTTCAAAAAGTTATGGCCATTTTAATTTTAATTTTATAGGAACATTTTGTTTCCCAAAATTAAAATGGCCATAACTTTTTTGAAACAAAAATATTTTGTAACAAATCGAAAAACGTCTCCTTATATTTGTTTCTAGATTTTGAAAAAAAAAATATACTGCAAATATTCCACAGAGCGTTACTGAGAACCCAGGAGTGCTCCAGTGTTTTTGAAAAGTTTTTCGCAAACTTTGCTGACGGTTTTTTCACTATAAATCCTTTTTTGTAAGAGGTGTATAGTCATCACCTAAAAAGTGAAGTGGGTCCCATGCGTCGTTTTCAAGATATGGCTAACTGAAATATCACGCACCGCCACTGGTATATTGTGAGATATTTATTCTCTTAGACTCTCTGGCTAGCACTTGAGTCACTATGAAGCAGCCGCCACTGGGCAGTAATACGTTGAAATAATAATAAAAGAATATTTTATTATTATATTTATATTTATTATCTTATAATAAAATGTTCATGAGCTACATGACCTTTCCAAGTTTTAAATCTCATAAATAAATTCGCAAAAAAGCCTATTTATCTTATAAGGTAACACTGGGATTACATGGGATCTTAATATAAACAAGCCTATCCACTTTGATATAGAGTGCAAAGTCGTTGGCAGGAAGCAATAATTCTGGAAGGCACTGTTTCAGAATTAGAAAAGAGATTGTAATAGTCTAATGTTTTAGGCTATTTTAATACCTAATTTAGGCTATTTTAATACCTAATATTTTAGACATACAGTGTGTCCACATTAAGGACTTACCACCCTTGTAAAATCTTTATTTTTCGACCGGTTTTGAAGAACTTTTTTTTATTAGGTATTCGAAATGCGTATTCACCGAGTGGGTAATATTATTCTTAGTCTGTAAGGGTCTGCAATCTTGGTCTGTAACCAACTACGACCACTTTTATGGGCTCAAATGTCAAAAACTACTATTAGGGATTATTTAGAAAAAAAACTGATGACGAATAATTCTTCTTTATCATTACTTAAAACATAGCTGTACCGATTTTCATTGTTCTAAAATACAAGGTGTCCGAGAAAAAAACTCCTCCTTTCCTTTCCTTTTTTTCCTTTTTTAAATTGTATGATTTAATACATTTTTTTTACAAAATTAAGAAAGTAGAATACAACAAAAAGAGAAGTCTGTAAAAAAGTTAAATCGCAGTCATTTCGATTAATCCACCCAATTCCCTTATACATTTTTCAATACGTCGACGATTATTCCTCATTACATTTCGTAACTATTGTCAAGTTATCCTCTGATTTGCTTCTCTAATACGATCAGAAAGTTCGTCTTGGGTCTGGGGCTTATAGCATACATTTTATTTTTATTGTCCCCCAAAGAAAGAAATCAAGAGGTGTAATGACTGGGAATCTTGGCGGCCAACGAATAAGAGGACTACTTCTTCCGATCCAGCAATTAGGACAAAATTCTCATTCAATCAATTTCTCACTATGACAGCATTATGGATGGGTGCTCCATCAAGTTGTAAATGTAAATTGTAGCGATAATCAAGAGGAAGCTCATCAAGTGCGTCGGTAAACTCTGTTTGTAAAAATCTGAGGAGAAAACTGGCAGCATTCACATTTTCATAAAAGAAATATGGCCCAATAATATTTTCATTTAAAATGCCACAGAAAACATTTACCTTCGAGAAGTATTGTCTCTTACACTCAATTACCCAATGTGGATTATTTTCACTCCACATTCTGATATTGTGTGACGATATAATACCGTTTGTCGTGAATGTAGCTTCATCCGTGTATAAAATATTTTGTAAAAAATCAGGATTTTCTTGGTACATACCCTGTAGCCATAAACTTACTTCAAAAATTCCATTCTTGCCTCAGTACCTCCAGCTTCAAGTGTATGAAGAAATGTTGGCTTAAATGGTTTCTTACGGCTTTTTTTACTCGCCCAGATTTTGCTTTTAGAAATATTTAAATTCCTACTAGTATCTCTAAGGATTGAATATGGGTTATCATTAAAGTAATCAAGAATCATTTGGTTTCCTCTTCGCTCCCGATCACGATGCTGGTTAGAAAGTCTCTGAACTGTACCATGTTAGTCACAATATTTGTTAATATTTGAAACTGTTACATGGTTAATATTGCATTCTGGATTCGTTCGTCGATTAAACTCATTAGCTGCTTCACGAAAAGTACGTGTTCCGTCGCCAACTAATCTTATTATTTATACTTTTTCTTGTATAGAATAAGATAGTTTTATGCTTTTTACTTCTTTAGAACAGTATGAACTATTAGTATCTGACAGCTGGTAACTAAGATAACTTTTTTTGTTTTCACAGCACACCCCTTTTTTATCAGACAGTAAGAAAAACTAAACATTGATAACTTTCGAACGCGTTGAGCTATTCGTCTTGAGTCTTCAAATTTGGTAATGGTCTTTATGGATATGGTCTTCAAATGGCTATGGTCTTCAAATGGCTATGGTCTTCAAATTCAAGTCCGCTTCTGTCAGCTGGTTCAGAACCTCTGTCGCTTTTGCTTTAACCGCTTCCACACTTTCATCACAAGTAATTACCGTATGTAACAAGCCTATATCAGTGTCAATGTTGTTTAGAATGTTAGCGCAAATGTTCATTCTTGATTCCTTTTGCTCGGGAGTGAGGACCATTTTTGAGCAAACTGTGCGCATATTGAACGATTCATGCGAAATCTAGCCAACACATTCTTTGTCGATTCCTGTTATTTCAGCAAGCCATCGGATGGTTAGACGACGATCTTCGCGGATTAATTTACCACTATTTTCATTGTTTTCATCCGTTTTTGACGTCGACGTCGACGAGGACCATCCGGGGCGCGGATCGTCCTCGGTCGTTTCATGTCCCTCCTTACACCGTTTCACCATTCAAAAACTTGTGTGCAGGATAAACATTCTTTCCGTACACTTCTTTTAACATTGCATTAGCTTCTGTAAAAGTTTTCCCCAGTTAAACAAGAAACTTGAGATTAATTTAAAAAAAATGTTAGTGTAAGATGGAGCAACGGCCATCTGAATACTTAACTTAGGTTCATATTATGGTAACGAAACAAATTTCGAATTGTCAGTATCTCTACGAAAAGTCGTGGAATTGTACAGGGCTCTCTTAAATGTATGCCTCCTTATTAACATATCTATTAAATGGACTGAGTAATCATTATTCTTAGCTATTTCCCTAATTAGATTTTTCTCATGTTCAGACCTCTTTTCACCGAGAGGGTAACTTGACAAACTGTTTGAGAAAAGTATAGTAGTTCGGTGTTTAGTGGAAAACGTCCAGTTTTTTTTATTTCTACGCCGAAGGTTCCAGTACCCACTTCAAGAAAAAAATGATGTCTGTCTGTCTGTCTTGTTTGAATGAGACACTTGTTAAAAACAGTATAAAAAACGGCAGTGCATTTTTCCTCAAAATACCTCCAATTTATAGCATTTTTGTTCCTCTGACCCATTAAAATTGCCGAGTACCTACAGGGTTTGTCAGGAAAGTAATGTCAGTGAATTTTTTTCCCGAGCCTGTAGGCCCCAGCTCGCGCTTTACGTGCTGGGATTGTGGTGGGGGATCTGACAACAAGATCCAACAAGCGTCAGTTGACTACCGTTCGTTGTAGCGGTCGCATCACTCGTTCTTTGAGATTCGTTACAGTGACCCGGTGCAAGAAAAAATGCGACGGATGGCGATCAAGTTTTGTGTGAAACTGGAGAAGAGTGCTGCGGAAACCATTCCAATGTTGAAGAAGGCTTTCGGCGTCGATTGTCTTTCGGACAGGCAAATTTTCCGATGGCACAAGGCCTTCGCAGAAGGTCGGGAAGATGTCAACGACGAGAACCGCGCTGGACGGCCATCAACCTCCAGTTCCGACGACAATGTGAAACGTGTGCGTGACTTGTTGAACACTGACCGTCGTCTAAGTGTCCGTTTAATTTCCGAAGCATTAGAAATTACGAAAACCATTGTTCACGAAATTGTGTCGGAGTCTTTAGGAATGAGGAAGGTGTGCGCGAAGCTGGTACCAAAAGTGCTAACGGACGATCAAAAAGGGAGGCGCGTCGAAAGCTGCCAAGAACTTTTGGACACCTGCGAAGACAACCCAGCTTTCCTTGATGACGTCATTACCGGGGACGAAAGTTGGGTCTTTGAATACGATCCGGAGACGAAGAGGCAAAGTGCGGAATGGCACACGTCGAACTCCCCTCGCCCCAAGAAGGCCAGGATGTCCAGGTCAAAGATCAAGACAATGCTGATTGTCTTTTTTGATTGCCGGGGATTGGTCCATCATGAGTTCGTTCCACAGGGGACAACCGTAACCAGAAAGTTTTACGTCGAGCTGCTGAAGTGGCTGAAACTCAGGATGAATCGCGTCCGCCCAGACATCTCAAAATCCTGGAAGCTTCACCACGACAATGCGCCTTCGCACACCTGCTTCCTCGTGGCCGATTACCTCGTCAAGGCAGGCATCACCGTTGTTCCCCAGCCTTCCTACAGCCCCTATGTGGGCTCCCCAGACTTTTTTCTGTTTCCGCGCCTCAAAACCCCAATGAAAGGACAGCATTTTGGGTCGGTGAAAAACATTCAGAAGGCTTGCACCGACGTTTTAAAGGCGATTCCGGAAAACGACTACCGTGCGGCTTTTGATGCGTGGAAGACCCGCTGGAACCGATGTGTGGACGCAGCAGGAATGTATTTTGAAAGTGTCTAAAGATTTGTACACATAGAACCAATAAAAAACATTTTTCAAAACTCACTGACATTACTTTCCGGACAAACCCTGTATATTCGACCATGGAATGCATCGATTAACAGATATGTCCATTCACGGTATTACAAAGCAAATGGTTGATAATAGAAATGGCCTGTTAAGTATTCAGATGGCCGTATCTGAACACTTAACATTTTTTTGATGCGTCACTGGTACGTAAACTAATTGAAACGACTGCTACAGTCAAACTGAGCGACCCACTGGATTGTCTAGCAAGCTCAGGATGGGGAAAGTATCACCAGAAATAGTTCTGTTCAAACTTGTCGCGACAAGCTCAAAGCGCGCTGGTAGCAGCATCCGTTCCGTTATTTAATAGCCACACCTCGTATAACTTAAGATTATTTCGGTAACGGTAATGTGAAAACCCATAAATCACAAGATATTATCAAATCTAGGACAAGCACTGTTGGACTGACAATGCATCCACACTGCTTCTCACACAGTGGTGCCTTGGTGGTTGTACGGTGGTTAATCTTAAACCGAGCAAGTTAGATAACTAAAAGATCACTTGCCCAGCCGGGATTGAAATAACTCGTATACATAAGAATCGCAAATGACAAGACGTGGTTCAGATGCCCTTATGAGAATTTTTGGTCTATTAATACCCTGGTTCAAAGTCGTGTTACAAACAAGGGCGTTATTCTCATGTCTCCGTAATCGTTACCGTTATTCGTAATCGTCATTATTTCGAAGGAATCACGATATCACGGTTTCTCAAATGCTCGCGTGATGCGAGTATAATGTACTATTTTTATTCGCATTATCATAGAACAGTTACTGTCAGTCTCACTCAGGCCATTTCTATTATCAACCATTTGCTTTGTAATACCGTGAATGGACATATCTGTTAATCGATGCATTCCATATACGTACAGGGTTTGTCCGGAAAGTAGTGTCAGTGAATTTTTTTTCGCGAGACTGTACGCCCCAGCCCGCGCTTTACGTGCTGGGATTGTGGTGGGGGGATCTGGCGACAAGATCCAACAAGCGTCAGTTGGCTACCGGTCGTTGTAGCGGTCGCATCACTCGTTCTTTGAGAGTCGTAACAGTGACCCGGTGCAAGAAAAAATGCAACGTTCGCTTGAGCGACGGGTGGCGATCAAGTTTTGTGTGAAACTGGAGAAGAGTGCTGCGGAAACCATTCCAATGTTGAAGAAGGCTTTCGGCGTCGATTGTCTTTCGGACAGGCAAATTTTCCGGTGGAACAAGGCCTTCGCAGAAGGTCGGGAAGATTGTCAACAACGAGAACCGCGATGGACGGCCATCAACCTCCAGTTCCGACGACAATGTGAAACGTGTGCGTGACTTGTTGAACACTGACCGTCATCTAAGTGTCCGTTTAATTTCCGAAGCATTAGACATTACCATTGTCTAATGCCATTACCATTGTCTAATTAGAAAACCATTGTTCACGAAATTGTGTCGGAGTCTATAGGAATGAGGAAGGTGTGCGCGAAGCTCGTGCCAAAAGTGCTAACGGACGATCAAAAAGCGAGGCGCGTCGAAACCTGCCAAGAACTGTTGGACACCTGCGAAGACAACCCCGCTTTCCTTGATGACATCATTACCGGGGACGAAAGTTGGGTTTTTTGAATACGATCCGGAGACGAAGAGGCAAAGTGCGGAATGGCACACGTTGAACTCCCTCGCCCCAAGAAGGCCAGGATGTCCAGGTCAAAGATCAAGACAATGCTGATTGTCTTTTTTTGATTGCCGAGGATTGGTCCATCATGCATTCATAAAGGACAGCATTTTGGCTCGGTGAAAAACATTGAGAAGGCTTCCGGCACCGACGCTTTAAAGGCGATTCCGGAAAACGACTACCATGCGGCTTTTGATGCGTGGAAGACCCGCTGGAACCGATGTGTGGACGCAGGAGGAATGCATTTTGAAAGTTTCTAAATATTTGTACACATAGAACCATTTTTCAAAGTTCACTGACATTACTTTCCGGACAAACCCTGTAGGTACTCGGCAATTTTAATGGGTCAGAGGAACAAAAATGCTATAAATTGGAGGTATTTTGAGGAAAAATGCACTGTCGTTTACTATACTGTTTTTAACAAGTGTCTTATTGCTGTTAGTCTCATTTTTCTCATTCAAACACGACAGACAGACAGACATATTTTTTTCTTGAAGTGGGTACTGGAACCTTCGGCGTAGAAATAAAAAACTGAACGTTTTCCAGGAAACGCCGAACTACTATACTTTTCTCAAACAGTTTGTTAAGTTACCCCCTCAGTGAAAAGAGGTCTGAACATGAGAAAAATGTAATTAAGGGGTAACACCACTCTTAAGTTGACCTTGACTTAAGTTGTACTTTAAGGTCATAAAAATGATATACAATTGGTCCCATAGTGAAAAAAAATTAACAGGTTTTATTTTCAATTTTGCCACACTCACTCTGAGCGCGTCATTTTCGAAATTTCACGCTCTCGAATTTTTTTCTGAGCGCTCTCTTACTGATGCAGCAAAAAAAGGCCTGATTGTCTTTAAAATCATCCGGAAACGAAGAGGAGGAGGCGGACATCAATATAGATGGTCAAACATTCACACAATATAGTCTATTGGAATGAATTATATTATTATTATTATTATTATTATAATGTATGGAGTAGGCATCGCAGATTAAAGGTAAAAAGAGAATTTGAGAATTTAAGTGCTCGTAAAACTTTAAACGCGTTTTTCTCGAAACCACTTTTTTCGAACTGGCCGGAAAGATTATTCGGAGACCGTTCAATGGATCGATCTGAAATTTAAACTGTAGCTTGCCAATTACATTTTCCGTAGAAGTACGTAGCCGTTTTTTGATTCTATGAAAATTTTCTTTTTTTATAAACAATTTACTGCCGATTTTTTGGCCGAAAATCGAGTTTTTTTTATAAGTGCGCCATTTGCACAAAAATCGATTTAAAAAAGAAACCCCTACATACTTCTCTAGCCAATAGTATGTATATTAAGAAAATTCTTCGTTTTTTGTTCTAGGGCGTCAGTTTTCTGAGAAATTTGTCCGGCCGTGAAGGACCTTAAAAAAAAGGCGCTGTCGAAGATTGGCTGTATCTCCGCCATTTTGTATTAAAATAACATTTTTTTTATCCTTTAATACATGTTTAATAAGCCCTCTAAAAAGAAATACTCTTCCTTTTCCCATTAGGTATCCCAAAATAAATTCTTAAAGTTAGGCCTTTTTTTCGGTCGCTAGAGTGGTGTTACTCCTTAAGGATATAGCAAAGAATAACGATTACTCAGTACATTTAATAGATATGTTAATAAGGAAGCATACATTTAAGAGGACCCTGTACAATTCCACGACTTTTCGTAGAGATACTGACAATTCTAAATTTGTTTCGTTACCATATGATCCAAAATTCACCCGCGGACTTGATAAAATTTTTAAAAATATTAATATCAATTTAGTCTATAATTCTAAAAATAAATTACAGACGCTTTTTGGGTAACCCCAAATATAAAATACACAATAACGTAACGAGTCAGGAATATACGAAATGAGATTGTGATCAAAAGTATATTGGGCAAACAGAAAGATTTATTTTGACTAGATTTAGAGAACACATGGCTCATTTAAAATATGCTTTTGACAACAAACATAGGATAGATATAAATAATTTAAAATTGATTAGAAATGTAGAAAGGTTTGCGGAGGGCATAGAACAAATGATACTCAGTGGGGGAAAGGTCTAGTGAATGCGGTGGATGGGGCCGAACTTCAAAACCTAACTGCAAGAATTCAAGGCGTGTCTGTTTTGCTACATGGGGGCGCGCATTATCGTTATATATTATAACATTATCCGGTTATAACATTATTATAACATTATCCAGCTGCGGTCACAGAAGGTCGAGCTGGGCGGCCAAATTGTGGAGTTGAGCACAATAGACAGCGGCGGTGATGATGGTATTGTTCTCCAAGAGTTCTCCCAGTGATATACGTCGCGAAATCCCCACCAAACTGTTGTTGGTTCCACAGGTTGTGCTGGAGCATCTGCGTCTAGCCACTGGCGCTTACGGCTGTGATTTACATGAAGCTCCCACTTTTCATCCCCGGTAACAATATTGTTCAATTAGTCGAAACGACGACTGCGGTAGAGAAGTTGTATGCAAATGTTACTCCGATGCTGCCTAAGCGTGGTATCTACACTTGTCTAGTGTTTCAAGTTCCTATACTATCGTGACATAATTTCAGCCGACCTCTTGTACCATCTCTCGTATCTGTCCATACGGGTTTGCTTCGACAATCGTACGCAAGACTTCGATATATAGTTCAGGTCGCCTACCAGATGGTAGTTTATCGTCGGCAGATAGGAATCGCGCGAACCATCTTTTGCATGTTGCTAAACTAGGGTCATTTTCGCCATACGCGGCTACTAGATTTCGGTGTACTTCGGTTGTATTATGGACGAAACAAAATTCATGTAATAGAGCATATCGAATCTCACTTGAAATTTCGGTCATTTTCACATTGCACTTTACAGTTCCGCTCTAAATATAATCTTAATCCACCACTCTCCAGACTTGTCTAGAAACTTCCAGGCACTTCGAGGAATGCTAATGAATCAACCGTGCTAATAAATAAGTGCTAATAAAAAAAAAAACTGAACGTCTTCCACGAAACACCGAACTACTACACTTTTCTCGACGCGCGTTTCGCCAACCAAGTTGGCATCTTCAGGAGAAGATTAAAACTAAATTCTAGCCTACACACTTGCACTATTTATACCAAATTTGTTGCCACGGTTCACTGAACCGTAACTGTCTTTGTTTATCAGAGCAAACAGTGGACTGGTGGGTATCGGACCATTGTCCTTATTCATACTACTGTTACACTTAATGATTTATAAACTTTCAAAAGCATCCAACTGTCTACTGTTTGTTACATTTCTAATTTTTTTTTTTTTAGTTATTTATGTCTATCCTATGGTTGTTGTCAAAAGCGTGTTGGGCAACACAAGATTTTTCTGTTCTGCCATATTTCAAATGAGCCATGTGTTCTTTAAATCTAGTCAATATAGATCTTTTTTGTTTGCCCAATATACTTTTGATCACAATCTTTACAACTTACTTACTCTTAGCTATATTGTTGCTTAGCTATATTGTATGTGGATGACATCTTCGCGGTATTTAATACAAAAGCAATTGGTTTAGATAATTTTGTTGCCAAATTAAATAACCGTTTCCCTACCATAAAATTTACATATGATGTGGAACACAATGTATTAGTTATTAGAAATAGTGAAAATAAGTTAGAGTTTGATGTATGTATATAGGAAAGAAACCGCGACTCTTAGATATATTCCCAACGATTCACACCACCCTTTTCAACATAAAATGGCAAGTTTAAATTTTCTAATTCACCGTTTGTTAAATTTCCCCCTCAGTAAAGAGAGGTTTGACATGAGAAACAATTAATTAAGAATATAGCTAAGAGTAACGGTTACTCAGTCCATTTAATAGATAAGTTAATAAGGAAGCATACATTTAAGAGAACCCTGTACAATTCCACGACTTTTCGTAGAGATACTGACAATTCGAAATTTGCTTCGTTACCATATGAACCTAAATTCACCCGCGGACTAAATAAATTTTTTTAAAAATATTAATATCAATTTGGTTTATAATTCTAAAAATAAACTACAGACGCTTTTGGGTAACCCCAAAGACAAAATTGACAATAAAGAAAAGTCAGGAATATACGAAATAAGTTGTAAAGATTGTCATCAAAAGTATATTGGGCAAACAAAAAGATCAATAATAAATAAGTGCTAATAATAAGTGCTAATAATAAGTGCTAATGAATCAACCGGATAAGTTCTCAGTGTTTAGAGCCAATACCCTATACACTAGAGTGTTCAGTAAAGAATGGACCATACTTCAGAAATAGCTTCTATGGACGAAAACAAAGTAACTTATGTTAACCTACCTTAGCACAATTCAACTTCTTTTAGAAGTGATGGCCTGGGACAATATGTTTCTAGTTTTTTTACAATGATGTATTTATTTCTTGAGTAATTGTACTCAAATTTTTGGAAAACAAGATTTTTTTAGATGATAAATACGAATCTTTCCTTTGTTTTTGCCTTAAATGTACGGATTAGTTTTTATAATTTGATATAATAAGTTATTGCGAGTTTATTATTGAAATTAGAAAACAGTTCGTCAGACAAAAAGTTGTAGTTTTACATAAATTTTTACACACGACCTGAGAAAAAAAAACAATTGAACACCAGAAACACCATAAAATTGAACCAAAGTTGATTTTTTTTAATGGAACACCCTATATATATTTTCAAATTGTGATTTCTTGCATTTTTCCCTGTTCAAAAATATATAACATGTCTATGTTTGTTTTGGCAGGTCGCGACATATCATTTAAAAATCAATAAAAAACATCCATTTTTCCACAATTTAACAAGTTATTGCGAGTTTATTATTGAAATTAGAAAAAGTTCTTCAGACAAAAATTATAGATTTTTGCAATTATATTATTATAACGTGATAAGAGAAAAGGACAATTGAATATCAGAGACCAAAAAACTAAACCAAAGTTTGTTTAATGGAACACTCTATATATAGAACCTATATATGGAACACCCTGTATATTATGCATATTCTGATTCCTTGAATTTTTCGCTTCTCAGAAATATATAACATGTCTATATTTGCTTCAGAAGGAGACATATCTTATTTAAAAAGTAATTAGCGACAAAGGATCGAGGCTACCATGACGACGACCAAAAAAAAAAAAAGAACGAAGAAAAAATAAAGAAGAACTGTCATTTGAAAAATATTGAGCTATATTTCATTAGTTTGTATTTATTACCCATTATTTAAAACAAGAATAATGTTTAGCGGAATAATAGGAAACCTTTCTTTCTTAGGAAGCTATCATATTTTTTTAAAAGGAAATGTTCCGTCCTTATTCTATAATTTAATTTAATTTAATTTAATTTCTCAAGCTTATGCAGCCAACATTGCAGCCAACTCACACCATCATATATCTCCTTTCTCTCTCACTCCAAAAAAAGGCACAGTACAATAGTGGGAAGTGTGATTTTAACTCTACTCGAAGAAAGACACGCGACTTTTTGCTCTCTCCTACGTTAACATAACGTAGCAGCTATTTTAGTGCATCTACTTGCATACAGTGCATTAGTGACTACTTGGGTCATCCCAACTGCAGTGCACCTTAGTGACGCCAGCCGGCATAAGTGCATCAGTGGAAGGAAAGCACCCGCGTGCACCTAGACCTTGGAAGACCGTGACCTACGGAAGAAAACGTAAGTGCCTTTTCGCATACAGTCCACTAAATCCCTCTCGCACAGGAAATGATGCTGTTTTATGATTTCTGATGTTCAATTGTTTTTTCTTGTGTTATAAAAATGTATATCAAAACTCTATAACTTTTGTCTGAAGAGTTATTTTCTAATTTCAATATTAACCTCGCACTAACCTGTCAAATTATAAAAACTAACCCTATACAGACCGTTCTGAGCGTCTATGCAACTACATTACTCCCATAAGATTTTTTTAAGGATATATATTTTTTTGGAAAATGATTAGTTATTAAGAAATTGCATTCGATTTGCTTTAAAAAAGGTATCTTGTATGCCACTAAAATGAACAATTTAAGAGAAAACTGCCTTAAACGTATTTGTTGTTTTTGGAAAATAAATAGCACACAGTTCAATGTATGTTATTGTTTAGTACTGCCGTTCTTGTAACAACTGAAAATGAAAACGGCGTGAAACTAAATACAGAAAAATATAGCCATTTAACAGATGAACTGTTTAAATTTAAAAGCAAAAACAAAATCTTCGCTTTAGTTTCATACATGTATTATTTAAAATAACATCGTCTAACAGATCGAATAAATTATGCTGGGGAAAGTTTATGTAATCCTGTCCGTTCATAGTTGCTGGAAGTTCAAAATGTGCTACAAAGTGATCTTCGGTTATACCGAACTAAACGTATAATTTTAAATCATGATGAAAGTGATGGTAACCTCGTATTGTTTGGATTTTTCATCTTCATCCATGAATAAAATTCCAGAAAATGGATCTTGTCTATTTTTATTTAAGACGAATTTACAAAAATTCGCACAAATTTATCACAAATTGCCCCCAAAAGGTTACCTGGCTAAAAGAAACATCATCTAGCTAAAATCCATACATTCATACATGCAGCACTAGCTTTTAAGGTTTTCTCTAAATTAGTATACATTTTGGCTATCGAATTTTTAAAACAAATCCAGAACTGCTTCAAAATATCTAAACAAACATTTTTCAAAAATCTCTATCCTTATAAATATCTGAAGAACCTTCAGATATGCCCGATACATTGAAGAAAAAACAAGCAGATGTTCATGTGAATCGTCAAAAAACTTTTTTTAAGTGCGAACAATTATTATCCAAAAAATAAAAAAAAACATCGTAAACAAATTATATAAAAGGGTCAATCTTATAAAGTGAATAAAAAAATGTCTGGTTGCTCCATCATTTTTATTTTTTTATGTGCTGTTCCCTTATACAGGGTGCTTCACAATGAGCTCTCAAATTTACTCATAAAAAGATTTGCAATGAAAGGTGACAAGGAGTTGCCCATTGCCGTTCCCTCATGTTGTTGAAAGTATTCACAATTATACTGAAAACAATTGTGATTCATACACATACTAGTAAGCCGAATGTATTCCTTAATAATTTTATCGTCTAATAAATGGTTTAGACGATAAAATTATTAAGGTTTCGAGTAACTCCCTGATGTACTCCAAAGTTTGCGGGATTGCGACACTTGGAAACAATGAGCATATATCAAACGAGACCCAAATTTCACCTTCTTGCAACTGGATATTTTTGATATGAATGAACTCACTAGAATTTTTAACTGAAAAACTTGTTTCTGCAATAGGCAAATTTTCTAACTCGTTTTTTTGTAAAGGTAAACAATATAATTTATGTATTACTGGATTTGACAATTGTAATCTTTGTCTCAGTGAAGGAGTAATAAGGTTGTTAAAACGCGCGTCAAGAAAAGTATAGTAGTTCGGTGTTCCGTGGAAAACGTCCAGTTTTTTGTTTCTACGCCAAAGGTTCCAGTACTCACTCCAACTCAAAATCGGTAAAAAATAGTGTTGTGTTTGCAATAAAGTCTTGTGATAAAGTGATAATTAAAATAAAAAAAAAGGAAAAAACTTACCACCACAAAGTTGTCATTTGCTCATTGAGAAAACCAGCAAGATAAGAAGGACAGGGAGTGAAAGGAATCTCGCTGATTATTCTTGTTTATTACGACTAAATTACTATAACTATAAGTATACCAAAATGCACTTGTACTATTTGCCAATGTCACTATAAATATATTGAATCTTTCTATGGGAATATGCTTATATGAATTGAACCTTTCTATTAGAATATTTTTCTATTAAGGTACGTTTTTCTAACTAAAAAATTTGATGTATATGGAATATTATTAGAGATATCTACGAGGCAGTAGAGAAAACAATGAACTATAATTATTAAGATAACAGAGAGGCGTAAACATTCCCCCCGCCCTGAAAAATGTTTCAGAACTCCCTAATGGATATCAAAGAGGCTATACTAATCACATGGAGAAAATGCCTAATTGTATATGTATGTATGTATATATAATAAATTTAAATTTATCTAATTAATTACCTAAATAGTTTAACTAAACATACGTATATCCTAAATTAGGTGTACAAAGAATTACTAACTAGAATTTTAGATTTGACTATTGCGTTGGCAAAGGACATAGTTTAACAACAGGGCGTTTGTAAATACCGTTTTTTGTTCGAACATCTACAACGCATACAATATTGTCACGTCCACTATAAGTTTTTTCTATAATTCCTAATGGCCACTGCAAAGGGGTCTAAGGGCCACTGCAAACTATAAACGGTATGGAGCTGAAAATTTGTATCGTGGGGGCTACACAAATTAAATGGCAACTTTCTGGCACTTCCGGATATTCCGGAAGTGAATACTAACTTCATTATTTTAAATGGCATACTATATTTTTATGCCATATTTTGTTTCTACTCATTTATGTTCATCTCAATGTAACCCAAAGATTCCTTTAATGACCACTGTCTGAATATCCAATATCTGAATGAAGGGTTTTCGAGAAATTTCAATTTTAAGAAAAAAAAATGATATTGTTAGCTATATTTACATACATAGGTTGCTGACTTATAAGACTCTATTGAAGAAATTCCTGGTACGAACGTTAGCGAACTACGGTGATATTAGTGAGGATGAGATATTGGAAGAACAAACCTCTAATGGTTATGTATTACCTGAACTTGAACATTTTGATATAGTCAATAATTTTGGTGATGATCAAAACAGCATCCCAGAAAACCATGATGAAAGCAGTAATCTGGAATTATGACACACTGAAGACAAAGTTCCTCTTTCAGTAGTGCGAACCTAATAATTGGCAAAAAACACCGTGTTATTTGCCAATTTATTTGGTCCATGTTTTTGTTTATTTATAAATTAATTATATTTAATTGCAATTGCCGTTTGTTGTAATTCAAATAATTTGGCGTTGTGGAACAAAATGGGAAGTTCGCAAAAGAGTAATATGAGATAATATGGATATTTGAAAAACTATTGTATCCAACAAAGCTGAGATAAAAAAAATGGAATATCTAACTACTCGGAAACAATATTATGTGGAAATAAAGTTAAAAGAAGTTTCCAGACTTGCTCTTTTATCCAACTTTACATTGTAAACCCAAATCATATAATCTTATTTAAAAATCCCAACTTGCAAGAAAAAGTCGCTGAGGTCACTTAACTAGATTATATTTGCCGCTATAAAAGTTTTATCTTGTGTCTGCCCTCATTTTGCTTGTGTTACGGTATCAAGATGCAGCTTTTAGTCTCTCGAAAGTAGATACCCAGAGCAAGAGAAAGCACGTTTCGCGACAATAATAGAATAGGAAATAATATGTAGGTATACCGTAAAACGGGGTTACTTTTCACTCCAGTGCTCTATAACACTGCCACACAAAATTTGTCTGAAATGTACAAAAAAATTCTAGCCTACACACTTGCACTATTTATACTAAATTTGTTGCCACGGTTCACTGAACCGTGACTGTCTTTATTTATCAGAGCAAACAGTGGACTGGTGGGTATCGGACCATTGTCCTTATTCATACTACTGTTACACTTAATGATTTCTAAACGTTCAAAAGCGTCGAACTGTCTACTGTTTGTCACATTTCTAATTAATTTTAAATTATTTATGTCTATCCTATGGTTGTTGTCAAAAGCCTGTTGGGCAACACAAGATTTTTTCTGTTCTGCCATATTTCAAATGAGCCATGTGTTCTTTAAATCTAGTCAAAATAGATCTTTTTTGTTTGCCCAATATACTTTGGATCACAATCTTTACAACTTATTTCGTATATTCCTGACTTTTCGTTATTGCCGATTTTATCTTTGGGGTTGCCCAAAAGCGTCTGTTGACATAACATGGCATAAAATGGCAAGTTTTAATTTTCTAATTCACCGTTTGTTAAATTTCCCCCTCAGTAAAGAGAGGTTTGAACATGAGAAACAATTAATTAAGAATATAGCTAAGAATAACGGGTACTCAGTCCATTTAATAGATAAGTTAATAAGGAAGCATAAATTTAAGAGAACCCTGTACAATTCCACGACTTTTCGTAGAGATACTAACAATTCGAAATTTGCTTCGTTACCATATGAACCTAAATTCACACGCGGACTAGATACAATTTTTAAAAAATACTAATATCAATTTGGTTTGTAATTCTAAAAATAAACTACAGATGTTTTTGGGTAACCCCAAAGACAAAATCCACAATAACGAAAAGTCAGGAATATACGAAATAAGTTGTAACGATTGTGATCAAAAGTATATTGGGCAAAAAAAAAAGATCTATATTGACTAGATTTAAAGAACACATGGCTCATTTTACATATGGCAGAACAGAAAAATCTTGTGTTGCCCAACACGGTTTTGACAACAACCATAGGATAGACATAAATAATTTAAAATTAATTAGAAATGTAACAAACAGTGGACAGTTGGATGCTTTTGAAAGTTTAGAAATCATTAAGTGTAACAATAGTATGAATAAGGACAACGGTCCGATACCCACCAGTCCACTGTTTGCTCTGATAAACAAAGACAGTTACGGTTCAGTGAACCGTGGCAACAAATTTGGTATAAATAGTGCAAGTGTGTAGGCTAGAATTTAGTTTTAATCTTCTCCTGAAGATGCCAACTTGGTTGGCGAAACGCGCGTCGAGAAAAGTGTAGTAGTTCGGTGTTTCGTGGAAAACGTCCAGTTTTTTGTTTCTACGCCGAAGGTTCCAGTACACACTCCAGTTACATACCATATCACATAAACCGGCAGCAGAATGACAACACAAATTAATCATTGCTGCGTCGAGATTTCGGTTGTGTCCATGTTTTTGTATAATTATAAATTAATTATATTTAATTGCAATTGCCTTTTTGTTGTAATTCAAATAATTTGGCGTTGTCGAACAAACTGGGAAGTTCGCAAAAGAGTAATATGAGATAATATGAATATTTGAAAAACTATTGTATCCAACAAAGCTGAGATAAAAAAATTGAATATCTAACTACTCAAAAACAATATTATGTGGAAATAAAGTTAAAAGAAGTTTCCAGACTTGCTCTTTTATCCAACTTTTACACCCAAATCATGTAAACCCAAATCATATAATCTTATTTAAAAATCCCAACTTGCAAGAAAAAGTCGCTGAGGTCACTTAACTAGATTATATTTGCCGCTATAAAAGTTTTATCTTGTGTCTGCCCTCATTTGCTTGTGTTGCGGTATCAAGATGCAGCTTTTAGTCTCTCGAAAGTAGATACCCAGAGCAAGAGAAAGCATGTTTCGCGACAATAATAGAATAGGAAATAATATGTAGGTATACCGTAAAACGGGGTTACTTTTCACTCCAGTGCTCTATAACACCGCCACACAAAAAAATGTTTGAAATGTACAGGCGACTTATGGTTTCCGAAGTATGTTTTTCCACTAAACACGAATCCCGCGTCAGAATGGTTCCATCATTCTTCAATCTTCAGCAAAATGCTGAAGAATCATGTATCACAGTCTTTTATAAAAATGAAGATGTTGTGCTTACGATCCGTGCTTTACGTGTGACACATGGTTTCCAAAGTATTTTTTCCCGCTGAACATGAATCCGGTATCAGAATTGCACCATCTGTCTTCAGTCTTCAACAAAGCTCTGAAGAATCATCGCCACACAAAAAAAAATTGTACATGCGATATATGGTTTCCGAAGTAGTTTTCCCGGTAAACACGAATCCGGTGCCAGAATTGCTCCACTATCGTTCAATCTTCAGCAGAATGCTGAATAAATTTCAGAAAAATGAAGAACTTTCCCTAACGAGCTGTGCTTCATGTCAGATATATAGTTTCCGAAGTATCTTTGTCCACTGAATACGGACCCAGTATAAGAATTGCACCACCTATCTTCAGGCTTCAGCAAAGTGCTGAAGAATTCTTCAGCACCTTCTTTGCTGAAGATTGAAGGGTGATGGAACAATTCGTGTTCAGCGGGGAAAATACTTCGGAGATCATATACCTCATGTACATTTCATACAACTTTTACTATACAACATTTTTTTTGTGTGGGGATGATTCTTCAGCGCTTTGCTGAAGACTGAGGACAGATGGTGCAATTCTGAACCCGGAATCGTGTTCAGCGGGAAAACATACTGTTTTTTGTTTGTGTTGGGGTGTAATTGATTTGATGTTTATATTAAATGCGATACCGATAGAAGGCATTGCAATGCCTTATTCTAGCAGGTCACATCTTGCAATACGTTATTAGGTGTCATCTAAATTACAACATACAAATTTTGACATTTCGAAGTCCTGCAAAGTCTTAGTGCCAAGGAAATATGTAGTGGCCAAATAAAAGTTAACACCGAAAAATTGTTTACGTTGACTCGAAAGGTTCTTCCTATGTAAGTATTGGTAACGAATTATCAAAGGTGGCTGCGTGGTGTTTACAAACAGCACATGTCAAACTGTTTTATGGACAGTGGTTTTTATTTTTTTTTTCAAAACGATTTTTCTGGGAATGGGTACTGGAAGGGGTACTACTATACTTTTCTCGACGCGCGTTTCGCCAACTAAGTTGGCATCTTCAGGAGAAGATTACAACTAAATTCTAACCTACACACTTGCTCTATTTATACTTAATCTGCCGTCACGGTTCACTGAACGTATGTCGGTTCATTGAACGGTATACTGAACATATAAACGGTAACGTATGTCTTTGTTTATCAGGGCAAACGGTGGACCATTGTCCTTATTGATCCTACTGTTACAAAGGACGTGAATATAATTTACACTTATTATTAGTACTAGTTAAACTGTGCTGGTCGATACATCGTTCGGGTGTATGAAAGGTCATATTTTTTGTCATATTTTTGAAAATGATCCGTCACGTGTTACGGTGGAGCGATGGATAAACATTTTTGCGGAACTGACCTTTAATGACAGTGAACTTCGTTTTACCGTGTATGACAGTGTGCTGAAGTGGCACGTAAAAATAGATGTCTTGCAACACGTTGCTACAGACAAACATAAAATTCGTATAAGTGGTAGTGTGAGTGCGCTGTGAGACAATTTAACTTGGATTTAATAAAAGTTATGGTAGCGTGTAATATTGAACGACAGAAGATAAAGGATAGGATATAGCTAACGCTGTGGTTGGGGGACTGAATGAGGCAAAAGCCGTAAAAGAGCATTTGATAGCTTCAATGGTGTAAAACACAAATGCGGAAACAATTAGTGAGTCTGCGACTAGCGGTCTACAGTCACTATGGGTCAAGGAGTACTTTGTTTTGTTTGTAATTTACCTACTTAAATAAAAATTGGATAAAAAATATATATGGAACATTCCATGCCAACCGGGAAATATTTATATGGTCAAATTCATTCTATTTCATAACCCTAAATTTTTTTTAATTTCTGGACTCCAAAAATCGAATTCCGTTTACACCTAAAATCATTATATTAAGTTAATTTCGTCAACAAATCCTTTTCCGAGAGTAATATGTTGAACAGTTGACAAAAAAAAAACGGTCCAAAAATGGCCGTATTCATTTTTCGACCACTTCCAGGCTTTGAGACGTCTCTAAAAAACAATTACAGGTAAATTGAATTCTAAAAAAATCGAAGAGAAAATAAAACCCTCTTTCCGTACTTTACCACATTTGTAACTCCTACAATAGCCGAAATACCACTGCACACATAACCAATTTGGGACAGACTACATGTGTACCCTCCTCCTCCAAAGGATTCCTCCCACTGAATCGTCTACTCTATGTTTCTAAACTTTTAAAATTGCTCATTTTCGATTTTTTTACCCGATGGCTTTATAATGATAAATCAATTTGAATACGTATATGACTGAAGTGCACTGAACATATAAGACCTGTAAGGTGAATAAGGGTAAATGTAAAAACGGTGCAAATGTAATACCAAAAAATAGCATCCCAATTTGATCAAAACTATCTTTGGCGACATAATGTTGTGACTACCCTACCCAGCCGTTAGGAAAGCAATACGAGGCAGCTTTATTGAATTGTGTCATTTTTACTTTAATATCAAATGGCAAAGGTATTTATTAACAATAGCCTTTAAGGCCAATATTCTAAAGTATTTTAGTTACTATTATTTGTTGTTCACATTTTTCTTTTTTTCACATTCAAAATTATCCAATACTTATTGAATTTTTTGGTAATAACTTATGCTCATTTGCCCTGTGAACATTCTGATTTGGTGCAAATGTACAACACAGTTATTACAATTGCCCCGTTATTTTCAAAATGCTGAGAAATTATCGCAAAAAACTGAACGAAAATACCAATTATGCGAAAGATGGCTTGAAGAGTCCTCTTGAGGAAGTTAAGTGTGGTCGTCGAATGACCATATATAAAGCGTCAAAACCTTATCACATCCCATACCCAACAATACACTATTTTGAAAGGGACTCGAGGAACCAAGAAAAATTCTAAGGGACGCCTTACTGCCTTATTGCAGCAGCCTTTTTTAGCCCGGTCGATGCGTAGCCTCAGAAAGGTTTAGCTTGCATAGGACTCTTTGGTATAAGGTGAGAAGTATGAAACTGAGTTTTCGTTCTCGAAAGCCGGGGGAGAACTTTTGGCAGGCGAAAAACAACGAAATTTTCGTACTTTTTTTATTTTTTTGCTTATATGTATCTCCTAAAAGAATCATGCTACAGAAAATTTTATACGTTCCAAAATTAAAGTAGATAAAATTTCCTATAAAATGCGTTGGTCGAAGGTAATTATGTCATGTGGTTCGTATTCTACGGAAGTTTGAAAACCGACGAATTTAGATGAGACTTTGATTTTTAAATTAATAACATAAATTAAATTTCTCATTGTCATAAAAAATTATCAATTATTTTTATGGACTAAAATAAGATAGTAGCTGTGTAGTTATTTTTAAAAATAACTAATCAACTGCAAGCATTTTAGTGTAAATGTTACATTAAATATAATTTTTGATTACATAGATTCTTGTATGGTCAAATTTGAATTCAAATTAAATTTTTGGATAGAGGATAGACGGATTACCTAAGCGCTATGAACCCGCCATCTTGAATTTTCAAATATGACCTCGGATTAGTGATTAGCGACCGCAAAAATCTCCGAATACCAAATTTGGTGCAAATCGGTTGATTAAAAAAAAAGTCCGCCATCTTGAATTTTGAAAATCGAACTTCAGATACGTAATCAGTGACCTCAAAGTCCCCCGTCAGGGGCATCCATTACCTACAATGAGCCAAAAACGACCCAATCGGTTGCGAATTTATATTTTTACAGGCTTTTTTTGGTGGACTCTCGATTTGTCTCCGGCTTCCGGCCGCCATATTGGAGCCGATATAGACGCCCTCGGCATTTGAAAGTAGACGCTCTAAGCTTTGAAATGAGTAGTACGTAGCTCTGATCCGGTTGACGCGGATTGTCCCACCTGCTAATTAAGTTCTTTTTTTATTCCCGGTTTCCAAACTTCTGTAGAATGCGAAACACAAGTCATACAATTACATTTGACCAATGTATTTTGTAGTAAATTGTATCTACTCTAATTTCGGAACGTATAAAATTTCCTGTAGCATGAGCTTTTAGGAGATATAAGCAAAAAACTAAAAAAAAATGAGAAAATTTTGTGGTTTTTTCGACTGCCAAAAGTTCTCCCCGGATTTCGAGGTCGAAAACTTAGTTTCACACTCCCCACCTCATAACAAACAGTCCTAGAAAAAAAAATCATTTGCCCTAATTAATGCAAGGTGGAGTGTTTTTATCAATTAGACTATTTATAATAGCAAATGTTTTTGGGAGTTTTTTATAAGATATGTTGCAAAATTTTGATAATCTTTATAATACAACAGTTTATAGTTTTAAGTCCTTTGTTTTATAATAATAAAATTAAAACTAGGAAATAAAGTGGAGAAAATAATGATCTTTTTTACAGTTGCCCCATACAAACACATAATGTCGAACGTATGTCCGATGAAAGTCGATATAGTCGATATGTATTCTTCTTTAAAAATATTTCAATCAAATTTTTTTGTCAGTAATATATATAAAGTAAATGGTTTGAACGTTTTGTACGATTTTTTTTTATTTTTTGACTTCTACATTAAACTTGGAGTGGGCACTGGAACCTTCGGCGTAGAAACAAAAAAGTGGACGTTTTCCACGAAACACCGAACTACTACACTTTTCTCGACGCGCGTTTCGCCAACCAAGTTGGCATCTTCAGGAGAAGATTAAAACTAAATTCTAGCCTACACACTTGCACTATTTATACCAAATTTGTTGCCACGGTTCACTGAACCGTAACTATCTTTGTTTATCAGAGCAAACAGTGGACTAGTGGATATCGGACCGTTGTCCTTATTCATACTATTGTTACACTTAATGATTTCTAAACTTTCAAAAGCATCCAACTGTCCACTGTTTGTTACATTTCTAATTAATTTTAAATTATTTATATCTATCCTATGGTTGTTGTCACAAGCGTGTTGGGCAACACAAGATTTTCTGTTCTGCCATATTTCAAATGAGCCATGTGTTCTTTAAATCTAGTCAATATAGATCTTTTTGTTTGCCCAATATACTTTTGATCACATTCTTTACAACTTATTTCGTATATTCCTGACTTTTCGTTATTGTTGATTTTGTCTTTGGGGTTACCCAAAAGCGTCTATAGTTTATTTTGAGAATTATAAACCAAATTGATATTAATATTTTTAAAAATTTTATCTAGTCCGCCGGTGAATTTAGGTTCATATGGTAACGAAGCAAATTTCAAATTGTCAGTATCTCTACGAAAAGTCGTGGAATTGTACAGGGTTCTCTTAAATTTATATTTCCTTATTAACTTATCTATTAAATGGACTGAGTAAC
The DNA here is from genome assembly GCA_029963805.1 of Aromia moschata. Classification (NCBI taxonomy): domain Eukaryota; kingdom Metazoa; phylum Arthropoda; class Insecta; order Coleoptera; family Cerambycidae; genus Aromia; species Aromia moschata. The sequence goes on along the minus strand of JAPWTK010000519.1, from coordinate 240,830 downwards.
CGTTACTCTTAGCTATATTCTTAATTAATTGTTTCTCATGTTCAAACCTCTCTTTACTGAAGGGGAAATTTAACAAACGGGGAATTAGAAAATTAAAACTTGCCATTTTATGTTGAAATGGGTGGTGTGAATCGTTGGGAATATATCTAAGAGTCGCGGTTTCTTTCCTATATACATCAATTGATATATATTAATGTATATATTAATGTAATTTTCTAATTCACCGTTTGTTAAATTTACCCCTCAGTAAAGAGAGGTTTGAACATGAGAAACAATTGATTAAGAATATAGCTAAGAGTAACGGTTACTCAGTTTAATAGAATAGTTACTCATTTAATAGATAAGTTAACAAGGAAACATAAATTTAGGAGAACCTTGTACAATTCCACGACTTTTCGTAGATATACCGACAATTCGAAATTTTCTTCGTTACCATATGAACCTAAATTCACCCGGGGACTAGATAAAATTTGGTTTATAATTCTAAAAATAAACTACAGACGCTTTTGGGTAACCCCAAAAGACAAAATCAGCAATAACGAAAAGTCAGGAATATACGAAATAAGTTGTAAAGATTGTGATCAAAAGTATATTGGGCAAACAAAAAAGATCTATATTGACTAGATTTAAAGAACACATGGCTCATTTGAAATATGGCAGAACAGAAAAATCTTGTGTTGCCCAACACGCTTTTGACAACAACCATAGGATATATATAAATAATTTAAAATTAATTAGAAATGTTACAAACAGTAGACAGTTGGATGCTTTTGAAAGTTTAGAAATCACTAAGTGTAACAATAGTATGAATAAGGACAACGGTCCGATATCCACCAGTCCACTGTTTGCTCTGATAAACAAAGACAGTTACGGTTCAGTGAACCATGGCAACAAATTTGGTATAAATAGTGCAAGTGTGTAGGCTAGAATTTAGTTTAAAGCTTCTACTGAAGATGCCAACTTGGTTGGCGAAACGCGCGTCGAGAAAAGTGTAGTAGTTCGGTGTTTCGTGGAAAACGTCCAGTTTTTTTTGTGCAGATGTCTAAAATTACACTATGCAAATTATATGTTGCAATTACCCTAGTTCACCTTACTAATTTTACCAGGATTATGGTTTATTTATTTGATTTAGTTTGGCGTTATAGTCACGAGATAACAAAGGAATTTACGTGTACAGTGCATAGTTTCTTGTGTAAATTAATTACGGAGTGTAACAAGTAAACAAACATAGACAACATTACATTAAGTCCGAACATTTCGAAATTACTAGTTCAATTAAAATTGTTTAAAAATGCAATGTCTTATATAAGTTAGTAAATCATGTTTGTGTATATATTACGCTAAATCCGGTTATTATGAATAGCCCGGCTATTTTTAATATTAAATAATTTATTGCATTTACTGTAACATATACATTCAGGGTGCTTCATGGTGAGTGACCCATTAAACCGAGTGATCTAATGATCAAGGATGTGTTGAAATCCGTCTAAAACGGGATTTATTGTTTTAGGACAAAATAACTTTACTTCATTCCAAATTCTCTCTTTCTCAAGCGTCATTATTGTCAGAACTATTTAAATAAACCTAAAAAAGTGCAGAGGCGTCAAATCAGGAGATCTTGTTAGTCATTCTATATGCGCTAGCCTTCCAATCCACTTGTTGAGAAAAAAACTTATTGTTGGTACTTAAGTAATCACTAGGATCTGGAAATGTGTGCCATAACGTAGGGTCGGCACTATAAAACTATGATTAGAGTATAAACCGTATTTTTAAGCGCCTTGAAAATTATGTACGCGTGACATATTTCTCGGGCTCGTGCATACCTACGCCACTGAACGATCCTGATAACGCACCGGGACCCGCGTACCATTAAGAAACCATTTTATGTTCGACTGGATTCCCTGAATGTACTCGACAAACAACCATTTCGTGAGTTCTGGAACAAATACGTTCCAGTGATGCCATTATCAGGTCGCACAACGTTACGTGACTATCTACCAACTGTACGCAGTGACTTGATAATGTGTATACAAGCAGAGTTGGGAAAAATTAGTCGATTGATGACTAATGACTAATTTAGTCATTAGTTATGAACTAAAGCGACTAATGACTAATTTATTCATTAATCATAACAACAATAATTAATGACTAAATTAAGCATTAGTCACGGAAATCACTCATGACTACATTAGTCATTATTCATTAGTCACGCTAACCGCCAATCAGTAGCCATTAATCATGAGTAACCGTCAATCATTAGTTATCAGCCATGACTAATCACAAAAAATTAAAAAAAAAATGGAAATGAAATAAAGTGTCAAGAACAAAGTTGTAAAAAAACTACAAATTGAAAAATACGAAAAAATTATAAAAAACCAAAATAGTTAAAAAATTAAAAAAATAAGTATTAAAAACTTGAAAAGTAGAGTTAACTAAAACATATTGATAAGTAATGCAAGCATTACAGGGACGCCCCATTAGGTGGTGTACAGATCACTACATCGGTTGCCAATAGCGAAAATATCATATTTTAACATAAGCGAGGATTTTACTGTATTTACCCCCTTCTATTTCCCTCCTCTAGTGATGAAATTCCCGAGGTTTGTTGCACAACTAGACCGAAATGTGAATTGACAATTGCGTGTACGGAAAGTGAACGGAATAGCGTAATTGACAATTGTGGGCACTATTAGTCATAAATCAATCAATCATTAGTCATACTAATGATTGATGGTTAGTCATGACTAATGATTAAACTTCAATCATAGCTAACCATCAATAATTAGTATGACTAACAACTAATCATGACTAAACCGCAGTCGTGACTAAATCCTATGACTAATTTAGTCATGACTAAAGTTTATTCATTTTACTTTATTCATTAGTCATTTAGTTATATTCTGCCCAACTCTGATTACAAGTACATTAAACAATTCACGGCTGTGGTTATGTATTGACGAGACAACAGACTGTAACAAACATGTACGTGTACTGGACCCTCGAAAATATACACGCCTACTGTTACTAGCTATCAAAAGACAGTAATGGCAACATAGTGCAATAGCAACACAATTGCGAGGGCAGTGTTGGAGACCATTAAACAGTTTCAACTGTCAGCAAGTCAGGTGGTATATTATGGTATGTTTTCTTTCAGAACGCGGTCAGGTCTTTGCATGTTAACTAACTGCAAAGTGCATGCTTTACATCTTTAGCAGAAACTATTAAACAATGTTTTCCCAACGTCGACGCATTAATAGCGGGTACCAAATAGTGCCCTTAAAATTCCTTTAAACGTCGTTCCCGAGTATCACAGGAAACTTCTTGGTATTCCCGAGCCACCACAGCTGATTCATACTCGTTGGGGAACATGGTTGAAAGTACACAAACTCAAGCTGTAAGCAGTCCTCTCAAACTCAAACGCAAACTGAAAGTGAACTTCTTAAACTCGAACACAAACTGAAACTAAACCTCTCAAACCCAAACTGAAGGTACCAATTACTTCTGTCCGCCCAAAGTGTTGGTTCTCTTGTGCCAGGTGAAAATACTTCGATATTTTAAGTTAAAAAATATATTCTTCGCGTCACCCAGAAACAACAACGTCAACGTGGTAATTTCTTGTTTCTTCTGGGATGCTTTATTAGCGTGAGTCCCCTTGCCCGTCACTGGGGTGCTTTATTATCGTGTCCCCTTGCCTTGAGAGGTTTACTTTCAGTTTGTGTTCGAGTTTGAGAAGTTCACTTTCAGTTTGCGTTTCAGTTTGAGATGACTGCTTCCAGCTTGAGTTTGAGAGGTTTACTTATTAATGTGATACAACCATTTGTCAAAGTATGTAATTGTTTTTGTGCGGAATACGCTAAATTTTTCCTTAGTGAGGATAAGTATGTTGGTCTTGGGAGTGATGGACTGGGAGGGGGAGAGGGGGGGATTGCTGATATCATTAAAGTAATACCAAGCAAGTAATTGTTGTGCAGCGTATACCTGGTATGTTCTTATTAGTAAATGAGTACTGGTAAAGGGGGTGGTGAAAGGGAGAAGGGGGAGAGAGGAGGGGGAAGTTTTAACTGGTGAATTGTTTACGGAAGGTTAGTTTTAACGATAAAAATAAATATTTTTTTGTTACTCCGTGTTAATCGTGCTTATATTATGTAGGCTTGTGCTACTAGAGAGAGAGAGATAGAGGGGGGGGTTGTGTGAAGAGGGGAGGATAGTTAATACGATGGAGGTGGTTCGGATGTACGTCAGGAATGGAAGCATACATGCCTGACCGTACGGTGGACTTTTTAAGGGTAAAAGCATGTCATTAGATATGTGCCTCGTAGAACGGTATTTTATGGTTTAAGGGGGGTTGCAAGAGGAGGGAGGGTATTTTGACCACGGGTTTGTGGGGGATCGACTATATATGGTTCATAGATGATGGAAATAGGAATCAGAAATTTACCTGAAAAAGTAAAATAGGCCAAAAACCCTCTTTAGGGACCCTACTCCTTTCAAGTGTCCGTTGAAACTTTAAAGAATAGACTGAAGACTGAAGCTTTAAAAAATATTCATAGTAATTATAAAGGTTTGTATGACGCCATACAAAAATTACAAAACAGTGCGGTTTCGTTAACGGAGTCACTACAAATAGTGGACGATATAAATTCGCTAGTAAATGAACCAGTTAAAAATAAGTGTATATTAAAGCAAGACGTCGGTTTTAATAAATTAAAAAAAAATTGTGATGGTGCATCTTCAGATCCATTAAGTGGGTTCCATATTTTGATTATGCTTCTATTACAACAGTCGAACGGTCGTTCTCAAAATATAAGCATATACTTATTTTCACCACAGCGACCAAGCTCTCGGATACAACTATAGAAACATGATGCTGCAAAGTTTTTATGTGGTTTTTTACAAAGCTACGTCGTCAAGCTAATTAAAATGGTTTTATATACATATACAGTTTTAAAATATGAATTTATTGCTTTTGTTACCATTGAGTATTAGTTAACCCTTTCAGTCATGATGTACACTCAGGTGTCCATGCATTTGTATTGTGGCTAACTGATCTTCATTGTTTTGAATGACTGTCGGTCACATCGTATACTACAGTGCAATAGTATACATTTAACCTGCTAGATGTCGCAGCAAGTACAAATGTCAACTTCTCGCGGAATGTACGTTTCTGTAAACATGAGCGCGACATGGTATAGATAGGCATGTGCTTTTTGTTTATTGTCAGAGTTTTTCAACGTAAAGTTTTGTAACTATTGAGTATATTATTTTTTATGTGTTCAGAAGTATACAAGGTAAGCATAAAATAATAGTATCTGTAAAAAAATACAAATAGATAGCAAATATGAAGTTACAAAAAAATGTACATTACGGTGTATACCATGACGGATATATGAAACGACCATTGACAGATAAGATGTTTGAAATTATCAAGGGGATGAATCTGAATTAGATGAACTGCAGTTAGAAGATGAAGATGATGGCTGAAATGAAGAAGGTGATGTGGCGGCAAGAGGTAAAATAAGTAAAATGTTGCTGTTGCAGCAAAATTCCAACCATATTTTCTTTTTCAGATGAACCCATTGCACCTACTAGCCCTATTTCAAATGAAATAGAAGAGCTTCCGCCGATTGAAATTGTTACTTGTTCAAACGCAAAACTCAAAGAATCAGGTGTTGCATTTTGAAATGCCTCCCACTATTCAGTTTTTCCAACCGCCTAGTTCTCATGTAATAAATTTGCCCTCTCCTCTGGAAATTTTTGCAGAGGAGAGGGCAAATTTATGACATGAGAACTAGGCGGTTGGAAAAACTGAATAGTGGGAGGCATTTCAAAATGCAACACCTGATTCTTTGAGTTTTGCGTTTGAACACTGGAAATTTTTTTCAATTACTTTACAGATGAGTTGCTGGAGTCTTGTGCAGAAAAAACAAACTTGTATGCCGTTCGAAATTCAGTACCAAACTTTCCAGAAACTAATGTATCTGAACTCAAGACATTTTTTGGAATCCTTAGAACAACTACGGCCTGTTTCAGATGTCCGTTTTGACAATATTGGCCATTTTCCCGTATTTTGTGAAAAAATAGAACGGTGCAAAGAAGCAAATTGTAAATCTCGAACACACATACAGTGCACAAAATGTAATGTATTACTTCGTATTTCGAGAGATAAAAACTGTTTCCATTCTTTCCATACCAAATAAAGTAACTGTATTCTTTGTTACAATGTTATTTATTACAATTTTTGTGTTCCCTCAGTCATCATGTACACCACAGTGTACATGTCTGACCTTGAATACCTAATACCATCTAGACCCGTGAGTAGGTTGAAAATACCATTAAAAATTTTCCAGATAAGAAAAAACATTAAAAAAAATTTTACCTAAAATTTTCATAATTCATGACTGAAAGGGTTTCTTGTATTACATGTGTTATATTATGATGCTACGCCTATGTCCCACTGCACATTTCGGCCAAATCTAGTAATCACGCACTGTCCGCGAATAATACGGTGTTGCACCACCATGTTGAAACCATAGCAAATTATTAAATTAGTTCTTTTAACTTGAACACACCATTATTTAGCGAGATGACAATACTCACAGTGTTTCTTTATTGTTTGGCAGAGTTACTATGACAACAAAAAGTGTTGTGTTGTATTTAAAGTATTAATTTTGAGGTTTTCAATCGTCTCCAATTCCCAAACAAATCATTTTAGACCAGAAGCACAGCATTAGGACGACTAGCAAAATCACTCAATTGTCGCCACTTTGATGTTGGGTTGGGAATTGTCGGCACGGGGGTTGTGCATGTGATGGGGAGGGGAGGGGGGTTGCCTCAATTTAACTTTATTGCAGTAGTCCCGTGTCAGTTCGTACTGTTATACAACTTCTGCTATATGAAAAACGTTGAATAGAGTGATTTAATTTCATAATATAACTTGGGAAACATGTGAAAGGTTATTAGTTACTTTCGTGTATTGCGTTTATGATACCAAAATCAGTTATAATCAAAGTCGTATATTACCAAACCCGTACGTTTACCGCCAACTCATTACTCATTATCTATATGGAAGTAATCAAACCGTGCAAACGCGAGAGAGGTCTGGAATGTAGTCTCACTCTAATTTAGTACAGAACACTACACGAAATTCCTCATAATTTCTAAAGTTTAAGCCGAAATTTAATCAGATTAATTCAATAGTCCACAATACTCCATTAGTTTAAATTAATTGGAATATACGGTTAAATAACTCAATACATATCTATTAAGATTAAATTTCACTGAACCAAATCTGTAACGGATTATTACTTTGAAAATGTAAATTACTCATTTTATTCAAATCTACAAAAGTATTTTGTATGAAGGTATTCAGACTTGGACTCTGTTGATAACAAGAAGTTGTATTTTATAATAAATTTAAAAGACAGTTACAATAATTATTGTTGTCATTTAGATTACTTCATAGCTTATTTAAAGGGAACCAGAAGGTCAACCATACTGAAAAATGTTTTTAAAAGTATTATAATATTCTTCATCGGATTAAATATCAATTTCTCATACCTGAAATTGAAGAAAATGTGCCTCTACTGCAATTTTTTTTTATCTCAAAACCACAAAACATAACTTCATTAAACCTAATAAACCTATTTTGCTTAATTATTCTCCAACGCAATGAATAAATAGCAATACATAATAAAATATGTTTAAATTTTAAAAAAAAATCAAGGTTTTGTGATACATGCTTTAGTCCAAGTTGTTCAGTTGCTTTTTCTGTTCATTTTCTAAAACATTGAGTTTTCTTTTCTTCATCGAAAACTCACTATAAACTGCGATAGTTACACATGCATTTGCCAATGAAACGATTATTGAATTTAGTTTTTTACGTTTTTCAAGACTGTTTTGAGTTTATTGTAAGTGGGATAGATTACATTTTCTGAAATATTGCATTTTGTTTCCCTCCTTAGTTTTTGATAACGAACTGGAGAAATTTTTATTTGCCATTGCAAATAAAATGTAATACGTCGTTCTTTTGTTTTGACGGTTTGACTTTATTTTCCATTCATAATTTTGTTTTTTTCGACCTAATTTCGACGAATATCAAATCAGTATCTAAATTTTTTTGTTTTTTTCATATTATTTACCTATTTTTTCTATAAATATACATTTCCTAGGTTTTCTGCATTTTTAATTATTGCTTCGGTGGGCGTCGCGTTGGTTAACACAACGTCGAAATGATACACATTTGACAACAACAAACTTCAAATAGAAACCAAAATCATTCATCATTTATTTGAAGATTTTTATCTAGATAGCCCCGTTTGTGAGTTATTTGCGAAATTCTAAAATAGCATTTTTCAGTTTTTTTGCAGTAATTTTGGAATCTTGAAGCCCCATCATGAACCATAAAATACGCAACTTCTCTAATGTATCTAACCTCGTATTTCTTACTTTGTTTTAAGTTACCAATGCAATACTATCGAAAAAGTGGACAGCGTATCTCTTATTGTTCATATTCATATTTTGAAAGTAAATACAAATAAAGTGCCAATTTTTATTTTGATATGTGTAAAATTGTGTCTCATGGTAGATATCATGGTAGATGGTAACGATCGTCAAATTTATTTAATATATGTTTGGTGAAGGCACAGAATAAACGATAGTCAGTGGGGGGAAAGATCTGCAAAACACTGTGGATGGGGCCGAACTTAATTAATGGAACCTAACTGCAAGAGATTAAATCGGACATATTTTGCTACATGGGGACGCTCATTATCGTGCAGTAGTATAACTTTGTTCAGCCGTGACTGCAGAAGATCGAGTATACATCGCAGTTCAGAAAAACAATTTTACAAAGCATTTTTTTATGCAAAAATTAAATAAAAGCGATTTGGTAATATCGTGAAAGTACAAGTCCTCGTGAATATAATGAGCCCATGATCGTTTCTGAACGATCATTTTTGCCACTGTAAAAGCCGATTTTTGAAAACGGTTTTTTTTTAAATCGTTATAACTACAAAATAAAACTTTTAAATTTTTGAAAAAAAGCATCATTTTTGGTTTGTTTTTAGGGAGGTATGAGGGTTATCACCCCTAGGACGGCGGACTCGCCGGCGATCGGAACAGGATCCCTAACGTGTGGGTTTCTTTATACACGGAGGAGACTTTAACTGGAATATATTCGCTAGCTGGGTGGTGAATGATTTTTCAAAAAAATTCCCGAGACACGTCAACTTTTAAATATATTTACCTACATTTTGCAAGTAATGTAAAAAATATAGCCCTTCAGGGGTGGCTGAAACCACCCTCGACATGATTTTTTCAAATGCAACCCTATGGCTTGTGACCCCTCATTGTAAAGCTGGTGGAAAGATGAATCCAACGCACTGATCAAATTTTAATTTTTAATATGTTTGTAGGGTTGCATACAATTAAAACTTAATTTTATAGTTTAATTTATTTTTAACGCAACAATTTCGTACTCAAAATGTGTGTTGTTTAGTTTTGGAATGTAAACCTTACTTTTCATATGTCCCCACAAAAAATTCCAAGCATTTTTTTTGCCACAAATGATATTTGTTATTTTTTGCTAGTGTTTTTACACGGCCGCAAAGAGTAATTTAGTTTGTATGCTGTATTCAGAGTTTGAAACGAAGTGTTATTTCAAATTGGTGAAAATGTCTTATTTAACTGAATCACTAAAAATCGAAATTTTGATGATGATTGGATATGGTGATAGGGCGCGAACTCAATGCGAAGTTGTTCGCTTGTTTCGAGAAACGCATCCTGACTTGCCACCACTAAATCAAGGTACCATTAGTAAAATTGAGGCACAATATCGAGAGATGGGTCATGTCAGGAAAGTACCGAGTAAGAGGCAGGCTGTTGTTGATGACGACACGAAGTTGAATTTGTTGCTTGCTCTAGAAGAAAATCCAATCACTTCAGCCCGTCAACTGGCCGGTGATAGTAATCTTAATCACAAAACAGTTTTAAAAATACTTAAGTATGAGAAAAAACGCCTATATAAAATGCAAGCTGTTCAAGAGCTACTTGAAGATGATCCAGAGCGACGAGTGGAATTTTGCGATTTATTGATGACTTGTATTGATCAAAACCAGTTATCTTTAGAGTGGATAGTTTTCTCTGACGAGGCTACTTTTACATTAAATGGGCACGTAAATCGCCAAAATTGTCGTTACTGGGCTGAAGAGAACCCCCATTGGATGAGGGAACTTCATACTCAGCGCCCACAGAAAACTAATGCGTGGGCCGGAATAATACAAGATAGAATTGTAGGACCATTTTTCTTTGATGACACTCTTAATGGAGCAAGATACTTGCGTTTACTCCAGCACCAACTAATGCCAGTGCTATGTCATTTATTTCCAAACCACTTAAACCCTAACTTGACCGACGAGAGGTTATGGTTTCAGCAAGATAGGGCCCCACCACACTATGCTGCCATTGTTCGTCAGTATCTGGACAGAATTTTTTCCTGTAGGTGGATTGGGAGGCGAGGTAATATTGAGTGGCCAGCAAGATCTCCAGATCTTACACCACTGGATTTCTTTTTGTGGGGACATCTTAAAAGTAGGGTTTACATTCAGAAACCCAACAACATAGCAGATCTGCAGGAAAGGATAAGAGAGGAAATCGGAAAAATAACACCGCAAATGTTGCATAATGTAAGGGACGAAACCTACCACAGACTGGGATGCTGCCAACAAGTGAATGGTGCACATTTTGAACAATTGTTGTTGAAAAAACTTAATATAAATTAAAGAAAATAAATTTAATTTTTAAATTGTTTTAATTGTATTGAAACATTTGAAGATAAAATAGTAAGGAAAAACAGAAGATCATGAGCACTACATGCATGAAATGCATGGATATCACTCTTTTAAATGTTTATTTCGCGATTTTACCTTGAAATGACCTTGATCCTGACGTGCTATGGTTAAACTAACACCGGATTTGGATTCAGCGACTCCAGAAACATAAAGATATATGGGTTTATTCTCTTTTAAGCCTTTATTTCGCGATTTGACCTTGAAATGACCTTGATCTTGACGTGCTACGGTTAAACGGACACTGGATTTGAATTCAGGGCCAAAAAAAATGTAGAGAAAATATATGTTCTTGTCCATAGTCAGAAACTTTTTTTGTGGGCCTATGTTATATTCGCAAATGACAAAGTTACAGATTTTTGAGGCGCGAAAGTGCTGTTCGCCCCATAGCGCGCTGCTGGAGCAAAATACAATACGTAATTTACCATATTCACCAAACGGCGGACGAAACATGTAGCGTGTATGCTGCACACACACACGTACGAATACGTCATAACGGTGACTTGCGCACCGGTCTTGCAGTCGCGTCGTCGTAACGATCGTCCTTCAACCCTATTTTACTTACTATTTACTTTTCTTTGAGCCTCAATTAACCGCCGGAGTAAAATCTCTCGCCGTGTTAGAAGTCGAATGGGATTCTCTTTTATTTACACGGGGATTTCTCTGACGGCGAAGGTAAACAGAAAATAAATATTTAATTGGCAAAAAAAATCGTCCGACACGCGCACAGTGCGAGCCAAAAGTTGTCCACCCCTATTATTTTTTGAACTAATTGTCGGATTCACTTGAAACTTGGTGTGGTTACATAAGGCATAAAATACTATCTCATGGAGTAACTCTTAGACAATTTACCCTTAAAACAGGGGGGGGGGCGGGTTCAAAGAGGGAAAAATCTTAAATTGGAAGGGGTGACATGCGGCACCTCATTTGAAAGGGATTTTTATGGGGTTTTTACGGTGTATGATTTTTTATTATTAGGCTAATGGTTTGTGAAATAATGTGCTTCGAAGTTTTATTTTACCTAACAATACTCATCGTTTACAACAAAGTTAAAATTAAAGATTACTCACCTTTTATATCATACATAAACATAATTGTATTACAACTTTGAAGAATAGAATAACATTTTTTTCGTTTTCTTTTTTTAACAAAATGGTGGCTTTACAGGGAATTCCTTCAGGCGTCTTTGGCGTGACATCGAAAAGTGCTGCAACCAAAAAGATTTTTTTTTCAGTTATTCACATGTGCAGGGAAAGAATAAACCTGTAAAGTTACCTATAAAACTATAAACAGAGTACAAAACAAAGTAACAAAGTAACAAAGTACAAAATCAGAAATTAAGTAGTCTGTTTAATTAAATCTTCAAAATTTCGACTATTTTTTCGACTATTTTTATCCCAAAAAAAGTAATGTAGTTATGCGATGTTTTTAAATATTTAGGTACATAGGGTTATACATAGGATTGGTTTTAATGCCCCGAAATCGCTACGCTGTGGCTTAAACGGTTGGCTGTTCACACTCCAAAAACCAACCCCATGTCGAAATTTGAATTCGCAAGATTTTGGCGGAAATTTCAGAGACCTCCAGGATGGACTAAGAAGGACGCTGTCGGATAAAAACTCCACCCCGGCACACGTTAAGACGTCCTCAATAAGTTCTATGTATTTGGTCATGATTAGGGCATCCAATCCCGGAGGGGAAAAGTCAATCCCGGGAACCTGGATCTTAATTCGACTGAACCCGAGATCCCGGGATTATCGGGAATCCCGGAAAAATTGATATAAAATAGATATGTCTCGGAAATCTCGATTTCTAAAATTATAATAAATATTTCATAAATTAAAACCAAACAATATTTCCTCTATTTTCTTAATATAACATTGTACTTAGATTGTGTACATTTAAAACAGAAGCCCATGTTATTTCTTAAGTAAACAAAGCTAAAAAAAAGCAATCAACAAATTTATATGGAAAAAAAACAAGATCAAAAATTTATTTTTTCTCCCTGCCTTTGTTTTTGAAAAATGACCTCATACTGGCAATTGTGCTGCTGCAGAAAATACTCTCTCTGATTCGATACTTGTGGGATTAATTGTTAAAAGAAACTTATAAACCTTTTGAATGTAACTTTTGCTCCTTTTTTTAAAAATGTGTGAACCTACACGGTGTCGGTAACAGGCTAGTAGAACGTAATATATGTATGTAAAGTGCTTTGTAAATGAATCCCGAAAATCCCGGGACTAAAGTCTTCATTTCCCGGGAATTTCGATATTGAAAATGTTCGGGATCCCGGGATTTGATGCCCTAGTCATGATTCCATCTCTTCAACCTATTTCCAGAGTCCGTCAGCCACTCCTTTGCATTTACGCTGGGTTTTGCGCGGTTTGGCCATTGTTGGGCGAATTCATTAACCTTAATGCTGCCTAATAAATTGGTGTGGGTTGTCACAACTCACTTTCACCCTTTTGACAACTCAAGCACCCCTCCAGGCCACACTCACACCGACCCCCGCCCCCTCTAGTGTCGCCCCTGTAGAAGGCTGCGTGGGATGTCGTTTTGTCTCGAATTCATGTCATGACGTTACTTGAAGTTGCTGGAACACACTGCGGACGGCCGATTGAGCACCAAAAGTGATATTCCAATGCCAACACACCCCCTGAACATTTGCCGCTATCAGGGGTTGTAAGCAGGTGACCCAGAAAGCTTTTTTGAGGATAGATGAACTCTTTTTGGCACATCCCGAGTCGTTCGACTCCTTTGCCCTATCCTTTCAAACCCTTTCCTTTTTGACCACCTCCAAAACATTTTTGAGTGGATGAAAATTCCTGAAAGGGGGCTCATTGGGTAGGCGGAACCTTCTTCACTTCTTCATCGCCAAATTCGTGAGAGATGCTTGGTACGCGTGACAAGTGATCTTTGTCACTTGAACGCATGAACTCTCCACTGGGCTAGCACCTGCGAGGTAGACCACTCAAACAGCACCTTTTTCCACCAAAGCATGTTTGTGTGGCCTACCTCGCAGGCGCTAACCCAGTCGAGGCTACATGAGCCCAAGTCACAGTGAACACTTGCCGCGCGTACCAAGCATCTCTCGCGAGTTTCGCTATTGTCGATTCATACAAGTACAAAAGAAGGTTCCGGCTTCCCAACGAGTCCTCTTTCAGGGAATTTTCATCCCCTCAAAAAATGTTTGGAGGGGGTCAAAAAAGAGGGTGATGAAACGCAACAGGATTTGAAGGAGACGGATGACTCGGAGTGCACCGAAATGGGTTCAAGCATCCTCAGGAAGGCTTTCAGAGTCACCCCATGCATCAAGACTAAAAGAAATAAAACTATTTCGGGGCCAGATTAAAAAAAAAAAAAAAAAAAAAAACCGCTCTAGGAGGTTCAAGACACCATATTTACTCCGCCATATTGAATTCAAATAATTCTGATGCCAGATGTAGATTAAGTGCCTCCAAAAACTATTATATACCAAGTTTGGGTCAAACCCCTAGAAAATTCAGAAAATTATTCTATTTGATGATATCTGATACCAAATACCAAATTTGGCACTTTTTTTACCAGTGAACCGGTTAAAGTAGAAAAGTGTTTAAGTGCAAATTTGTTTCTACGTGGTAAAGTTCTCATTTTCCTTCAGCATAAACGTTATAAAGGGTCATATAGGTCATATTGGTCATAAAAATTGTAAAGGTCATTTGGGCCATAAAGATCATATAAGCTATAAGGGTCGTATAGGTCATATGGGTCATAAAATCCCAATGGGCTATAAATATCATATATCATGAGAGGTATATAAATAGCTAAGATCAAATAAGTAGTAGAGGTCACAAAGTTCATACAGGTCATAAATATCATATTAATCATAAAGGTCATAGTGCTGATAAATTTTTGTTTTATGTGGCGGTATTCTTCAGCGCTTTGCTGAAGACTGAAGATAGATGGTGAAATTCTGATACCGGATCCGCGGCGAGATAGCGGATAGTCCAGGCGGATAGTCCAGGCGAGATAGCAAAAACAAGTGATTTTTTAAAATAACTAGTTGCGGCACTTTCTCAACGTGATAATTAGGAGAAATATCGTACGAATCGAACGAAAATGTTTTGACAAATTCCGATTGTAGGATCATTGCGAAAAAATTGCGAAAAGGTGCGAAAAAAAATTGTTTTCGACTTTTTAGGCACAAAAAATTGTTGAGTAAAAAACAAAAAGTATCGAGTTATAGCGCTTGAAAAGACGAATAAAATGTTTTTTTTGGATCATTTTGCACAAAAAAAATAAAAACCGCGACAATTAGCGATTTTTCGATGTTCAATTACTCGGTCTGTAATTATCCTAGAAATGTCTTCCGGGGCTCAAATTGTAGGGTTTTCCAACACCTATCTACAGTTAAATGTAAAAAAATATTAATAAGTTTTCGCGCAAATTGCGAAAAAGTAAAACAGGTACTTTAGTAAAACGGCCCCTCTTTCCACAATGATTGTCGTAGAGCAATTTTGCACAAAGCTACGTGTTCTTGAAGACTTCCTCTACAACCATATCAAATTTGAAGTCGATCCGATATTAATAAGTACCTCAAAAGCGCGTCTGAAAAACGTGCAATTTTAGAGAGCGGCCGCGTGGACGCACGAGCAAAGGGGAGGTGGTGGGGGAACTCTCTTTCCCGCGGGCACATAAAAAAAAAAACATCAATTTTCGTTCAGTAGTTCCTGAGAAATCTTAATTGTTTCCGGCTTAACGAATTTGAACGCGCGCGATCGCTTTCCGTGCGCCCGCTCCGCCCGCGGGAGAAAGAGTTCCCCCACCACCGCGCCACTTCCCCTCCGCTCGTCCGTCTACGCGGCCACTCTCTAAAATTGCACGTTTTTCAGACGGGCTTTTGAGGTACTTATTTATTATCGGACCGACTTCAAATTTGATATGGTTGTAGAGGAAGTCTTCAAGAACACGTAGCTTTTTGCAAAATTGCTCTACGACAATCATTAATTATTGTGGACATAGAGGCCGTTTTACTAAAGAATAGTCCAGCAAGTCAGGGTGTTCACTTACGATAACGTTTAACAGCACCCCAAGGTATGTACAAAATCGGAAATTTTCCGTACAATTCAATGATCTATTATTAAAACAAATTAGAGACTTGCGTCGTATTCAAAATGGCGGTCAAAGTTGAAAAAAAAAATTGTTTTTTTCAGTTTTTTACGTTTTTCAGAAAAAGTAGGCGCTGTACGATAAAAAGTTAAATGAGAAAGTTGTGTAACTTTTCAATACGGAGATTTGATAAGCCCTGTTGGATAAAAAAATGAATGAGTTATTGCAAAAAAACCTGCTCAAAATTGCAATTTTTTGAAATAGCTGTGTCTCCGTGAAAAAAAAATATTTTTTTTACGAAACTTGGTGAAAGTGTAGATGAAGAGAAGTAGAATAAGAGAGTTTTTGCAGATTTGCAAAATATTGCAATTATTTGCAAAAATCGATTTTTTCGAAAAAAAACGCGTTTTTTTTCACTGTCCAATAGCTCATACAGGCAATCATTTTTTTACACCCAACAAGTCTTAAAATTTTCTTTAACATTTATGCTAACATGTGACAATATTGCGCCCATTACGAAATGATCCCTAATATGCGAAAAATCAGTTGAAAAATTATTTTTCTGCTTCACCACAAAAAAACCGTTTGTTACGCTTGATATTTTAAATTAAAGCTTGATGAGATTGCAATAAATGATGGTGGTAAACGAAATAAATACATAAAAATGTGTATTAAAAATATATAACATTTTTATTATTTTACATATGTATTGACATTGCTGTTGAGGAAGACGTTTCAGTACATAATATTTTTTTAATAGTTTTTTTTTTTTTGCTTTTTTTATAGGACACTCGCCCTCATCATCACTGCTACTGTCACACACATTTTATTCAATGTAATATCTGATGTGTTGATATTGTCATCATCACAGTCATCACTATCGTTAGCATCATTGGAACAATCCTCTCTTTCTAGTTCAGTCTCTGCGATATTTGACTCGTCGATTTCTTCATCATCAGTGATGACTCTCTTCTCCTCAATATTTGAGCAATTTTCTTCGTTACACGTTGAACAGACGTTCGAACATTTTATGCCATCTTTTCGGCAGCTGCAGGTGTTTTGCAGCCGCTATTTTCTTTATAACATCGTCCGGAATCATGGGTTGAGAACTGAATTTTGGCAGCAAATTATTGCTATCAAGTTTCCAACCCCATTTTTTGGGGTCCAAGAAATGTCCAAACCAGGCTTGCAATTGTAAATAAGTTCGATACGAATATTCAGCTGCAGCACCCTCGGTAGGTGGAATACTCGCCAAGTGAAAAGATGACCTCGATGTAGACTTTTCAAATTGTAAATATCTTAAATCATTCAAACTACCAGTCCATTTCTTCGAAGAGTACAAAGTAGCAATTATTTCACACCCGACTTTTCTAATTTCTTCGTAGCTACTCTGATTATTGTAAAAAAACTTCAAGTTTTGGGAGTCCTGTTTTTCGCTCGTTAAATACTTTCAATTCTTTATTTTTTTCCTTGTTTAAAAAAAAACAGGACGTTGTGTCGCACCCCGATATAAAGTAATCCAACGAATCTCTTTAAATTCGGATATTTAAAACTGTCACAGTTGTAAATTTTATCGATTTCCTTACCTAATTTCGTCACATGTTAGCATAAATGTTAAAGAAAATTTTAAGACTTGTTGGGTGCAAAAAAAATGATTGCCTGTATAAGCTATTGGGCATTAAAAAAAACGCGTTTTTTCCAAAAAAAAAAAAACGATTTTTGCAAAAAAAAATGCATTTTACAAATCTGCAAAAACGCTCTTATTCTACTTGTCTTCAACGACACTTTCACCAAGTTTAGTAATTTTTTTTTTCACGGAGATACAGCTATTTCAAAAAATTGCAATTTTGAGCAGGTTTTTTTGCAATAACTCATTCATTTTGCATTTTTTTATGCAACAGGGCTTATCAAATCTCCGTATTGAAAAGTTACACAACTTTCTCATTTAACTTTTTATCGTACAGCGCCTACTTTTTTCTTAAAAACATAAAAAAAACTGAAGAAACAATTTTTTTTCAACTTTGACCGCCATTTTGGATACGACGCAAGTCTCTAATTTGTTTTATTAATTGTTCATGGAATTCTACGGAAAATTTCCGATTTTTTTACATACCTTGGGGTGCTGTTAAACGTTATTGAAAAAATACACGGTATTATCGACAAATTGATTGGACTAGAGCCTGTTTTTACTTTTTTCGCAATTTGCGCGAAAACATGAATATTTTTTGACAAAAATTTAACTGTAGATAGGTGTTCGAAAACCTTACAATTTGAGCCGGAAGACATTTCTAGGATAATTAGAGACCGAGTATTTGAACATCGAAAAATTGCTAATTTTCGCAGTTTTTATTTTTTTGTGCAAAAAGTTATCAACCGATTTTAATGATCCAAAAACCATTGTATTCGTCTTTTCAAGCGCTATAACGTGATATTTCTTGTTTCTTAGTCAACATTTTTTTTTTCGTGCCTAAAAGTCGAAAAAAACCTTTTTTTTTTCGCACATTTTTGCAATTTTTTTCGCAATGATCCTACAATCGCATTTTGTCCAAAACATTTTCATTCGATTCGTACGATTTTGCTCCTAATTATCACATTGAGAAAGTGCCGCAACTAATTATTTTAAAAATAATCTACGCTGCCTGGACTATCACAAGTAAAGCACGGCTCGTAGGCACAAAATCTTCATTTTTGAGGATTCTTCGGCATTTTGCTGAAGATTGAAGCGTGATGGAGCAATTATAACACCGGATTCGCGTTATCCGCCATATATCGCTTGTATATTTCAGACAACATTTTTTTTGTGTGCCGGTGTAATGAATCAAATTACTATTATGTCAGTTGTTATAACGGGTCTTTCATTAAGCGCTTCCTATCTTTAAATTTGAATAAAACAAAGTGTGTGTGAGATATCATCGAAATTTTTTATTCGTTTGAATTGTATCGATGCCATTATGTATGGAATTTAACATCGTGTAAATGTCCGCCGCGGCTTCGCTGGGTGGCGCGCATCCGAAATATCCAATTTTCCATGACTCTGGCGCATAAATCAGGCTGAATTTGACCGATGGCATGGGTTATGTTGGCTTTAAGGGCCGCTGTGGTTTGTGGCTTATTCGCATAGACTTGCGACTTAAGAAAACCCCACAAGAAAAAGTCTAACGGAGTCAAATCGCACGATCTCGGTGGCCAGTTCACATCACCTCCACGTGAGATGACCATGCCCTCAAATAGCTCGTGCAGAATGTCCAATGTGGCGTGAGCTGTGTGGCACGTAGCGCCGTCCTGTTGAAACCACATGTCATTGGTGTCCATATCATCCAATTTAGGCCAAAAGTTGGTAATCATCGACCTATAGCGCTCGCCGTTGACGGTGATAGCATGGCCAATGTCGTTCTGAAAGAAATATGGACCGATGACGCCGCCAGTCCAAAATCCACACCAAACAGTGAGTTTTTCGGGATGCATTGGACGCTCTTGGATCTCATGTGGATTGGTATCGTCCCAAATTCGACAATTTTGTTTGTTGACGTACCCATTCATCCAGAAATGGGCCTCATCGCTGAAGATGATTTTTCGATGAAAATTAGGGTCAGTTTCCAACTGCTCCAGAGCCCATTCAGCGAACGCGTCGTTGTCTATGGTCGTTTACCTCCAGCTCCAGGGTCAGTTGAATTTTGTATGGGTGCAGGCCCAAGTCACGACGCAAAATTCGCCAAGTTGTGGTCTGCGAAAGGCCGAGTTCTTGTGAGCGACGCGAAATCGACTGCCTCGGATTCTCCTGCACACTCTCACGGACAGCGGCGATGTTTTCGGCAGATCTTGCGTTTCGTTGTCGTACGGGTGTTGGTTGATTGTTTACTGAACCAGTGGACTCAAATTTATCCACCACACTACGAATAGTCCTCTCGGTAGGACGATTATGGCGACCGTAAAATGGGCGAAGCGCGCGGAACGTTACCCGAATAGAACACCCATTTTGATAAAACAATTTTATCATTTGCACGTGTTGTTGAACGCTATATCCGTCCATGGTGATTTGGCAAAAGAGACTGAATAAATGACAGCCAACTCGACAGATGTAACTTCAACAATATGGCGGCTATCAACTGTCAAAGTTCGGAAGTCCCTATTGGAAGACCTTTTATTATTACGTCAGAGATTATTACATTCTTACATCAGGGGCTTTTTTAATTTTCAGATTACAACGTTAATAATCCCATACCGTTTTACGAAAATAGAAAATTAATATACTTATTTGCTCTAAATAACAAGATTCTCCTCGTAACCTTTGACATTACAAAAAATCTACCAGCAACGGCTGAAACAATACTTGCGACTTCAACACAATCCTTGTCTGTCACCGTTTGATGCTTACGAGTTTCAAAATACAAAGAGCATTCACAGAACAATCCTTTTGGCTTAAAGCTTGTCGCTGAGCGAAATAAAGTTTGACGAGAATAAATTTAATAGAACATACGGGGTGACACAAGGGACATGTAACAGCCTCTCATTCAACTATTTATTGATATAAAACGTTCATATTTGTAGGAGATATGTAACTATTGATAAATGTTCTTTTTTAAATTAATAGATTATTATTTTATTATTTTTGGAACTGTGTTTTTTAGCTTATCATTTTACCTTTAAAATTGTATTTTCGATCATGGATTTATTGGAAAATATTTTGAAACTTAGTGGGCTGTGAATTGCATAATAATATGTGCATTATGCATTTTTTTTAAACAGAATTCATTCCTGCTACTCATACCACTTTTTTTTTGTTCGAACTCGAAAACTCGAAAAACAACCCACAATATTTTAAAAACCAAGATAGGAACACCGGATTTTTGGGTATAAAACACCTAACTGACTCATTTTTGCCACGTAGAATTAGTGTACTCTATTTCACAAAATTAAACTAAAAATGTTCATCCATTGCATTAATCTTATACAGTTTGAGAGTACTGTTCAGATAATATGGACATATTATTTTCATTTATCATATATAATTATCTTAAAATGACTCGCGAGGTTTCGTACTTACGTATCGTAACGTAAGTATCGTTATTGAGTTAACCCTTCAAAATGTTTTTTCTACTTTTATAAAAAATTTTGAATTGTTTAGAATCATCCTGTACAATCTTAAGAAGGCCAACTTGTGCATTTGTTAAATTATTTTATTATAACAATAAATTGTTACAACAATTTAGCAAATGCTAAAGATAAATAAAAAACATAAAAAATCAAATAAAAAAACCGTCGCCAATGGAATCACTACTTCCAAATCCAGCTCTTTTCGTATTTTCGGTATTTACTCGTAACTCGTAGACTAGTCTAATCAGCCAAAATCATTAGGTTATAGCCTTAAAAGTGCCATATTTGGATCTTTATGAGCGATATAACCTTTATGTTCTTCATCACTCTTATGATCAGTTTGAATTATATTCAAGTAATAGTAGAAATAAGAGTAGACTTAATATTGTGATATAATGATTACTGATATTATCCTACCACAAAAGCCTATTAAACGACAGGTTATATGAACATCTCTAATTCACTTTAAGATAGAAGAAAACAGCCACCTCCTCTGTTTCAACAACAAAAGCACCATCAGCCTAATGAACATAAATTCAATGTTCGGTTAGGCTACACATAAGTTTTCAAAAGGTTTTGATATTTTCCTTATATAAGTATTCTATGTTAATGTCCTCCCTCTCATATTTCGAGGAAGTGGAAGAGTATGAGATTTTTATAGAACTCTGTTCAGTATGTGATAATTCAAATTTATGTTAAAAAATTATTTTACCCAATTTGAATACAACTTTTTGTAATAAATGATCTCTCAGTATTCGCATTGTTCCACGACCTCAATGATCCCATAACTCTAATGATATCATAACCCCAATGATCATATCGAGCCCTATGATCCCATGATCCCAATGACCCCATGATCCCAATGATCCCAAATCCCAATGATTCAAAGACGCTAATTATCTAATTGATCCCAATGATTCCATGACACTAAAGATACCATGACTGTGGTCATGGAATTATGATCCCAGAAATGGTATCCCAGGATGGATGAAATCATGATCCCATTGATACCAATGCCAATATCATGACTCCAATGATACCACTGAACTCAAGGAATCCATGACACATGATCCCTATAATTACAAGACTCCATGACTCCTATATTGATCCTCAATGATCCCAAGACTCAAACGATCCCAAAATCCGACACTAAAGACCCCAATAATCGCAAATCTTATGACCCCTCGACGCAACGTATCACTACCGGATACATATTTGCCAAAAATACGTCTAAAGTGAGTATTGTTGACCACGTTCCACGAAAGGCTACCTATATGCACAAAACATTATGCACAAATCAAACCAAAATTCCTCTTTTTCTCTAATTGTCTTTTACACTCTCGGCGATCACGAAATATGTATCACCGATTGCAAGAAATACTCGTACATAAAATATGTGATCCGTCTATTGTAAAATCGTCGTAATTTCCAATCATCTTTCTCAATCTATTAACAAATAGTATAATAAAATAATGTAAATAACGACTGTGTCATTATTGCAGACATCCACGTAAAATCAGGCAGACCTCCATCATCACAAGACCCTAATGATTCCTACACCTCAATAAAGAACCTATTGATCTTAATGATCCCATGACCCCATCGATCCGATGATCCCTATAGTCTTAAGATCCTATGATTTCAAGACCACAATGATCCCAAGAGTCCAATAATCTAGAAGTCTTAATTCTTGCAGATGCTCTTATATTGTACATATGCATAAAATTTGAAGTAAGTACGTATTATTACCCCGCTTTTATTACCCCCATTTAACCCCCACATCCCATAGCCGATTCAACTCAAAATTTAATCAGTTCCAGATCTCCTCATGATACGTATGTGTTTCAAATTTCTAGCTAATATCTCAAAGTGTTCACGAATTATCGTGTACACAAAAAAGGTTAACAGACAAACAGACAGACAAACAGACAATTGTTTTCGCTTAAACTTAAAATCTTGATGTTTCACAACACTTTAGGCCTATTTAGCTCATAAAAATGTTTAAAAAAAATTTTCGTGAATACCATACTTCCACTCAACTACGTGGATGTGGAAGTAAAATAGGTTGCGTTGAACGATAAAAATCCAAATATCTCAAAAACGGACAACTTAAGCGGATTTTGGCAAGTGGTGTTTTTTGGTAGCTTTGTTGTTTATAAAAGCACAGAAAATAAGATTGTTTTATTGCAAAAACCAGAAAGTACGTGGTGTGTAAATTAAGTAATGAGACTGGTTTTTTAATTTTTATTTTATTCGAATAGAATTACTTCATTATTGTCTCCTTCAAAATAGCTTTCTTGGGAAGCCACACAGCGCTGGAGACGGTTCATAATAGCAGCGCTGGAACTCATATACTGGAATAGCCTTCAATTGGCCGGTTACAACTGTTTATTTTCTATGGTCCCAAAATGACGTCCCTTGAGGGAGAGAAAAAAGGCACAAGGACTCAAGTCAGGCGAATAAGGACGCTGAAAAGCCACAGGAATGTTTTTACTTGCTAAAAACTCGTTTACTAAAATGGTTGTGTGACAAGGCGCGTTGTCGTGATGCAGCATCCAGTTGTTCTTGATGTTTGGTCTCACACGCATGACTCTTTTTCTACCTCTCTACAAAAGTGTTGATTTATTGTTTGGCCTGGAAGCACAAACTCTTTGTGGACAATTCCCTGGCTATCAAAAAAGCAAATCAGCATGCATTTGATCTTCGACTTGCTCATTCTGTTTTTTTTTTTAAATCTTGGAGAACTTGAAGGGTGCCATTACATGCTTTGGCGCTTGGTTTCCGGGTCGTACTCAAACACCTAAGTCTCATCATCAGTGACACGTCCCATAAAATGAGGATCATTTTCAATCGATTCCAAAAAGTCAAGACACCTCTTTCTCCTGATGTCTTCTTGTTCATGCGAAAGGTTTTTGGAACCATTTTTGCGCAGATTTTTCTTATTCCCAATTCGTTAGTCAAAATCTGATGAACAGTGATATGATTCAAATTTAACTTTTCTCCGATAATTCTTGTCGTTAACCGACAATCTGAACGCACAAGATCTCTTATTTTATCGAGATTTTCATCGGTTCTTGAAGATGAAGGTCTTACGCTGATGAACCGCATGGTTCATCTTCAATCGACTCTCCTTCTGAGAATGCCTTAAACCACCGAAAAAAAAAGGGCACTTGAAAAAACACTGTTACCGTAGGCGTGTTGAAATTTTGTAAAACTATCATTTGCGATGTGTCCAAGTCTGAAGCACACCGTTCTCAAAATTAGTGTCACTCATTTTTAAACCGCACTAGAAAAACAGGGTTACGAAAACAATCACAAAGAACAAACAAATGACTCTAACAAGTTCGAACTTGTACTGAAGGTGCATTACATGTTTACCTACCGCCCTTCCAAGTCTCGGCTTCGCAGTATTGCTAGATCGGGCGCTACTAATACAAATATCTCAAAAACGGACAACTTAAGCGGATTTTGACAAGAGTAGCTTTTTTGTTTAGAAAAGCACAGAAAACAAGATTGTTTTATTACAAGAGCCATAAAGTACATCGAGGAAAAAAATCATTTGATCATTTAATCCGTCAAGAGTACAATACAGAGCGTCCCTAGTGGCTACAGTAAAACGGCGTTCATAGTTGGTTTTTTATATATATAAAAAAAAAAAAACGTTTACCAACTTTTCATGGAATAGGTTGAAAAATATTTACGATATTAAAAAAACTCCATCTTTAAAACTTAATTTGAGTACCATGTTTCTCTAAAACTAAATTATATTGAAATAATCTCTAAAAAATGTATTAATTAATTTAATTAATTTCAATTAGCGTAATTTTTTCTATTAGTGTCAAAAGTTCTATCAGGTTTTAAAGTCGTACTACAAAAAATTGAAATACCATTCATAAAAAAAATAATAAACCTAACTGTTTAGCTACGTTTATTTAGTATGTCAACAATTTGGAACTATAAACATTCCTATTTTATTGCTGTAACCAACGCATTTTTAAATACTAAACAAAAACTTCATAATTTGACCAACGCGAAATTCATATATGCCTACCGATTTTTAAGCTTCACAGTAGCATTAATTACGAATATGTGCACATCAGTAACTCTATGTATCATGTACGTTTTTCTCGCATTTCTACATGATTAATGATGATAAATTGTCAAAAATATGCCGTGAAACTTTCGCCATTTGTTTTCTGGATGTGTACGTTTAGATGACAAAGAAAATAATAATGAATGTAGATGAGCTTTTTTAACTTTTCGTGTCTGAAACATCAGGCAATGACGTAACACACTTTTTATTGTTAACAATTATACCTGTACAGTGTGTCCACTTTTTTTATGGATTTGAACTGGTACGTAAGAAAAACGAGGTCGATTAAATTGGAGCAAAAGGTACCCCAGGATAAAATCGAATCGGCCCCAGAAGTCTTCCGAAATTTCGAGGTTATACAGTGTGGAACAGCCAAATGGAATAAATTCAGTAGCTCCATTATTATGATTTTTTATTTAGAAAATTCTGAGACACGTCAATTTCTAATTCTAAAATGACAATTTGCGACGTAAAAATGTCATCCCTAAAATCAACCCCCTTCAGGTGACAGCTACAAACCCTAAATTTTCAAATTGGAAGTAGAGGCTTATGATACTTCATTTTAAAGGTCTTTTCATTCTCTATTCAAAACTGCCATGGTTTTAAATTTTATTGTATAAAGTAACAACTAAAAAAAGTTTTTCCAGCGTAGGAAATTCGTTACATTAAAATAAAAAACAAATCATTATTAATGCAGCAGATGTTCAAAATGCATGCCTCCAGCATCTTGGCAGAATCCTAGAGGTAAATAGAAATGTCTTCTAACGTTAGTTAACATCTGCGGCGTAATCCACGTAAATTGCAAGTGTTATTCTTCTCCTTAAGTCAGCTAAATCGTCGGGTTTGGTTTCGTAGACCATACTTTTTACATATTCCCGTAGGAAGAAGTCTAACGGCGTGAGGTCAGGTGATCGTGCAGGCCATTCTATAGAACCACGTCTCCCTATCCAGCGATTTGGAAAGATGGTGTAGAGATATCGCCGGACATTGACTCCGTAATGTGCTGGTGCACCATCCTGCTGGAACCATATTGCATTACCTGGAAGTTGTGGGTTTCTTTCAGCTGGATACAAGTTTGCCATCGTCGGTACAACATTATTTTAGAGCAGCGCTAAATAAGTTTCTCCATTCAAATTGCCGTCAATGAAGAAGGGACCAATGATATTTTCTCCAATTATTCCTGCCCAAAAATTAACTTTGTCAGGGTTTTGGGTGTGTAGTTCTCTCATCCAGTGAGGATTTTCTCTCGTTTTTGTCGTTCGATTGTCAAGAAAAAAATTATACGTATTTATTAGTAAGTTTTTATCTTATAGTAGGGAATGTCGGCAATTACAGACATTTATTGTTTGTTATTATTAACATTTCAGTACCTAAAATTGACAAATAGTGGTACTTATAAAAAGTTTTATTTTAATGTAACGTATTTCCTACGCTGGAGAAACTTATCTTTTTTTCTTGTTAATTTCTGCAGTAGAATTTAAAACCATAGCAGTTTTTAATAGAGAATGAAAAGACCTTTCAAATGAAGTATCACAAGCCCCTACTTCCAATTCGAGAATTTAGGGGTTGTAGCTGTCACCTGAAGGGGGTTGAATTTAGGGAAAATATTTTTACTTCGCAAGATGTCATTTTAGAATTAGAAATTGAGGTGTCTCAGGATTTTCTAAAAAAGTTCATGATAATGAAGCTACTGAATTTATTCCATTTGGCTGTTCCACACTGTATATACACGGTGGAGACTTTAACTGGAATATATTCGCTAGCGGGGTGGTGAATGATTTTTCAAAAAATTCCCGAGACACGTCAACTTTTAAATGTATTTACCTACATTTTGCAAGTAATATGAAAAATATAGCCCTTCAGGGGTGGCTGAAACCACCCTCGACATGATTTTTTTCAAATGCAACCCTATGGCTTGTGACCACTCATTGTAAAGCTGGTGGAAAGAGGAATGCAACGCACTGATCAAGTTTTAATTTTTAGTATGTTTGTAGGGTTGCATACAATTAAAACAATTTAAAAATTAAATTTATTTTCAACGTAACAATTGTTCAAAATGTGCACCATTCACTTGTTGGCAGCATTCCAGTCTGTAGTAGGTTTCGTCCCTTACATTATGCAACATTTGCGGTGTTATTTTTCCGATTTCCTCTCTTATCCTTTCCTGCAGATCTGCTATGTTGTTGGGTTTCTGAATGTAAACCCTACTTTTAAGATGTCCCCACAAAAAGAAATCCAGTGGTGTAAGATCTGGAGATCATGCTGGCCACTCAATATTACCTCGCCTCCCAATCCACCTACGGGGAAAAATTCTGTCCAGATACTGACGAACAACGGCAGCATAGTGTGGTGGGGCCCCATCTTGCTGAAACCATAACCTCTCGTCGGTCAAGTTAGGGTTTAAGGCGTTTGGAAATAAATGACATAGCACTGGCATTAGTTGGTGCTGGAGTAAACGCAAGTATCTTGCTCCATTAAGAGTGTCATCAAAGAAAAATGGTCCTACAATTCTATCTTGTATTATTCCAGCCCACGCATTAGTTTTCTGTGGGCGCTGAGTATGAAGTTCCCTCATCAATGGGGGTTCTCTTCAGCCCAGTAACGACAATTTTGGCGATTTACGTGCCCATTTAATGTAAAAGTAGCCTCGTCAGAGAAAACTATCCACTCTAAAGATAACTGGTTTTGATCAATACAAGTCATCAATAAATCGCAAAATTCCACTCGTCGATCTGGATCATCTTCAAGTAGCTCTTGAACAGCTTGTATTTTATATGGGCGTTTTTTCTCATATTTAAGTATTTTTAAAACTGTTTTGTGATTAAGATTACTATCACGGGCCAGTTGACGGGCTGGAGTGATTGGATTTTCTTCTAGAGCAAGCAACAAATTCAACTTTGTGTCGTCATCAACAACAGCCTGCCTCTTACTGGGTACTTTCCTGACATGACCCATCTCTCGATATTGTGCCTCAATTTTACTAATGGTACCTTGATTTAGTGGTGGCAAGTCAGGATGCGTTTCTCGAAACAAGCGAACAACTTCGCATTGAGTTCGCGCCCTATCACCATATCCAATCATCATCAAAATTTCGATTTTTAGTGATTCAGTTAAATAAGACATTTCCACCAATTTGAAATAACACTTCGTTTCAAACTCTGAATACAGCATACAAACTAAATTACTCTTTGCGGCCGTGTAAAAACACTAG
>JAPWTK010000519.1:0-207500 GCA_029963805.1 Aromia moschata | reverse complement strand
GGGTGATAGGATTATCTGGATATTTTGCGTTAAATAAATTGCATATCTCCTGCTGAGTTCTGGTCTTATTTCCACATCCGATGAAAACCAAAATTTAAATTCTTTGTGTCACAGTTGAATGTGCCACATTTTTATTAAAATTGGTATTTTTATAAATACTAACACGTTACATTAACTTTTCGCCCAATTTAATGACAAATTGTGGCGTCCTCCTCTTACAAGATCAACTTCGAGTTACTCGTATCTATGAAAACTGAATATATACATTAGAGGGTTTCCAAGGAAATGATATTGATTAATATATGATGATACTCTGAACATGTTAAACAACGGTTAAATTGAAATTGCCCTATGTAAAAACCATAAAATAGGCATCAATAAACGCACATATGTATATCCCGCCTTGTCCTTTTGATTTTTCTCCAATAAGAAGAACCAATACAAATCTTCTGATTAACTGACAGTAAAAACCATGAATACGTCAAAAAACTTATCTGATAATTTTTTTGCTTAGCAACGTACTTTTTTGCTATGCTTTATTTGTGTTCAGTTTTTTCAGAAATTTTCGTTTATTTATTGTGAAAAATATATTTGTATTATTATTATATTTTTATTCCATACTTTAGGCGCGCACTGTATAATGATTCTTTGTCAATCTGCGTAAATTTTTAAACATTCTGAAATTGTTGCTCGCTATTCTTTATTAATATACAGGGGGTGGAAATTATGAGACACAGAGCACTAATAGATTTCTTACATCAAAATAATGCCTTACGTAAGTCCATTGTGGACAATAAAAAAGTTACAGGGCGTTAAAGTTAAATTTTTTAATACAAAATTCTTCAACTTTTTAGAAAGTATCCAAAGAATTACTTTGAAAATTTGTATTCGGGGATTTTCTGAGACGATAAAAAAGCGCATCCGTAATTAACTTTGCTATAGACGCTAGAAGGCGCTGCAAAATGTACTCTTGATTGATAAAAATTGGTCATAACTTTTTTCTCAGTGCGTGTGCGTAATAGAATAATATTATTCTCCTATCTCATATTTGAGGGTAAGGTTTTTGAGGTTATGGGTTTTAAGTATGTGCGTATGGTTGAAGGTCTCTGAGGTTTAGGGTTGTGTTAGGTCATCCCCGTCAGATTACAGTCACAAACTCGTCGAGTATATGACATGGTTTCTTATTTACTGTTTTTCATAGGGATTTTTGTTCCTAGGGAAGAACTGATAGTCGTAAATGCTTCCCAACCTCAGAATTTGATTCAGCGCGTTGAAAAACGTAAAAGGGAAATGGTTTTCTTTGGTTTCGTGTGCCTGTGTAATCAAGATACCGTGTAAAATGTGTTTTTTGAGGTTAGAAAAAAAAAAGCGGTAAACGAGGAAAACTGAGGTCTGATTCGTATTCAGCGACCTCAAAAAATATAAAGTAGACCGGGCCTGTACTTCCGCGCATTGGAAAAACTTTTTTGGTCCTGTATAAATGCGGGCATATATTAAGGGCGTTTTTTTTATTAGGATATCATATTGGAAAAGGATATATCATTCAAATATGTCTTTCATAATGAACAATTCTTTATATGTGTTACATAATAAATTGCTTTACTACCACCCATTTCTTTCATGTATATATGCATGAAATTATGTAAAGTGGCAGTAAACACTTTCTTAAGCAACCGGTTTCTCGGCTGCCATTCAAATGGCAGTCAATAAATTCCCAATCGAGAATAT
This sequence comes from Aromia moschata, assembly GCA_029963805.1. Taxonomy (NCBI): domain Eukaryota; kingdom Metazoa; phylum Arthropoda; class Insecta; order Coleoptera; family Cerambycidae; genus Aromia; species Aromia moschata. The sequence continues at coordinate 205,772 of JAPWTK010000519.1, read as the reverse complement.
TTCCAAACAGCGAGCATATATGGAAAACGGCAAATAAGCTCCACACTTCTTATTTACAATGAAATGGAATATTTGAATACACATGGAATTGTGAAAACCTATTTTTCAACGTGTATTTGTCCCTAAACAAAAAACGTTATGAGTTCGCAAAGAATCGACTGTTTTGAACAGTTTAAGTGAAATTAAGTTGATTTTGTTTCAGTTACAACCCAATTTGAATATCACAAAATATTAATTTGGGAAACATTGGGAGTATCTCAAAGCCTAGTTCTAACGTAGCTGAACAGGAATAAAATATTAGAGCAACGTTAGAAATTGGGTAAGACGTATATACGAGTATACGTAAGAGTTACCATACTGCGTGCATAGGTGGATATTAAATACATGGTACATTTTTGTATTTCATGTACCTATTTCGGAAACGATTCCAAGCCGGACCTGTTTCTAAAAACCGCAGGTGTTCCGTCTCCTATAGTGGGTCAAACATATTTTCGGTATCATGGACGTTAGTGCGAAGCTACGTACCGGGAATGGTCCGGCCGAAGTGAGCTTGAAAGCAAGATATCCGCCAAGGATGATACTCTTTACACCTGTTTTTATGTGCAAAAAAATGTTTTTAACATTCCGATGCACAAAAATGATTATATATCTACTAATCACATAAAAAGCTCCATTGACAAACCGGATGCCTGCCATACGCCTGCGCTAGCGACTGGATTGCGATTGGTTACCTCATATTTAGGCGGTGGTGAGGTCTACTCAACAATATACTGAATATTCTTAAGATGGTGTCGAAAGGCAGGACTAGGAAATATATAAGTTATATATCCCCGAAAAAATAGTATTGGAACTTTTACCAGGAATAGAGAACTAAGACACCTAACATCCTTAACTATCAACGGGGTGGAAATGCCAGCCCATTGGCCACAAGATACTTAGGAGTCATCTTGTGGCCAAAAACAAAAGTTAACGTAGAATTTTAACGCATAAAAGATCACACAAAAAGGAACATTAGACTTGGGAAGGTGCAAGATCATGTGCGAAAGAAATTGGAGGATAAACCCCATATAAATGAAGTTGTGGATTTATACTATGATAATAAGATCTATGAAAATCTACGAATCAGTAATATAGTGGACGAAAACAAGGCAATTCGAGGCGATCAGGGCCATTGAGTGGCGTAAAAATGCTTGTATGCATGTGCGTCACAGGTACCATGGGAACCACACTCACAGCCGCAGTAGAAGTAGAAGTAGATTTGCCAGCACTACATATATCCATGCAAGGGGAAGCACGAGCAGTGAGCAGATGATCCAAGGCCCAATGCAAATAGGCCAGCAGCAAGGAACAGAAGAGCATCAGAAAGTATACACCGATATGAAGGCAGGCACCATTCTAGGAATGCCCACGGGCAGTATGGTCCCGAGGTGCAACTTTCAAAGAAATTCTCGAGTGAAAATGCCAGACTAAAAGGACTGCGACAATGGAAGTAGGGTATAGATGAGAGTTCTGTAATCACCACCACCCTAATTTTACCCCCACACCACATTTCGGGTCAAGGTTGTCCATATTCTCGGACTGGTCCAAATGGTTCTTGGGTTTAATAACCAGTTAGCAGATATGAGAACATAACAATAAAATGTATGAAGGTGATGAAGTTGAGATTTTAAGGCAGGAAGTTAAGGGGTTAGACCCCTCTGTAAAAAAATTTTTTTTGGATTTTTTTTTGCTTAAATGTAAAAACATCCAAAAAATGATATCCAAAAGGAATTATTGATGGGAAAAATGTTTAACAATTATTTTTAACCTACTTTGTAAAACAATTATGTCGCTCCGAAATGTTCGAAACTACCGCTCTGCTGCTGTATTTTTAGTATCATATAAAGCCTAGCATTTTAGAGTATCTGCGGCCCGATCGATAATTTGGAAATGATGATATATGGTCCTGGTATAGCAGACTAAAGGTAAAAAAATTAACATGCCTGTATTTTGAAAATTTCATGAACTTGAAAGTTTGAACGCGTTTTCTTCGAAAACATGTTTTTCAAACTGGTGGGTAGTATAACTTGCGCAATTTTTATCCGATCGACTTGAAATTTTGAGTGTTGCTTCTCAGATAAATTATCTAAAACGGTACACACGATTTTTTTCGATCGGTTAAAAATTACGGTTTTAATAAACAAATTAATCGTGTTTTCGTAAAATTTGATTTTCTTTTTTTCAAACTGCTGGCATTTTGCGAAATGTCAATATTTTACAATAATCTTGTGCACTGCTTTAGAAAAACTCATGTAGTTAATGAAAACATTTTTTTGGTTGTTCTAGTAACTGTTAAAAAATTGCTGTGTTGCCCACCGATGGTCAACAAAAAAAAGCGTATGTGTTCGATGTGTATATATGACGCCATTTTGTATTATTTATTGAACAAAAAAATATCCGTATATACCTCATTATGTACTTAATAAAGTCCTAAAATGAATTTTTGATCGCTTTATTAGTAGAGCAGAAAAAAATTCCCAAAGAATGCCTTGATTTTTCGCACTCCAGAGGGGTCTAACCTCTAAAACAATGTTTGGTATGTTGTCAAGTTCTTAGTCGCAGAAAAGTACCAAGAAAATGTTGGAGGAATCTAACGAAACTAACAATAAGCGCGTGTACTGTAGCGCTACCTATAAAAGTGGAGATACTTTCCAGATCTTCCTTTAATGGATGACATATTTTTGAATCCCAGATTTGAAGTGCAATAAGTAAAAACTGGACAAAATGTGCATTGAAGCCTTCGGCTGCTGCGAACTGGAAAACGAACAATTAGTTATAATTCCTAAAGATGTAAGAATTTGCCACTCATCTTCGTTGAAAATTATGGCATCACATTTATTTCCAGCTATTTTTATATATTTATGGATCGTGGTTAAAACCATATGCTATCACAACAGAGACAACTTTGCATCTTGAATTGTTTAAATGAAATCTGCGTTCACCCAATATCACACAGTTATTTTTATTCTGGAAAATAGGAGGTAGATTATTTGGTAAAACAATTTTGAGGTCAGATAAATTTGGTAAATTGAAAATACTAGTTGTATAAGCCATACCATCTACAAACTGTCTAAATCATGTATGGTTCTTGCATCTTTATACCTTTTTCTTGTAATGCGGGGGTGATATAGAGCTTTCTATATTCCGATTGGTTGATCATTTCGATAAGGTGAAGTAAACGATTTGTAGGGTAACCTGAATAACCAGTTGTGTAGGTGATTTTGGCCGGTTATAACCAAACAACTGGTTTCGTAAGTGACCTTTGCTGGTTATTAACCTAAGAACCGATTTTGTATGTGACTTTAACCGGTTATTAACCTAAAAACCGGTTTGGGCAGTCTAAGAATGTGGACTATCTTGACAATAAATGTGGCAGGGGGTAGAAAAGTGGTGGGAGGTACAATGAAAAACTCTCGTTTATGCCCTACTAATGAAGTCCTAATCCCAACAGAGAGAAACTGGTATACAGTCGGTTCCAAAAGAAAACATGTAGTAGTAGCCGTGATTTGCAAGGCAAGATCTAATACAAATATATCGATAAGTCTAGGAAAATATGCAACAGCATTTCAGGCCGAAGTGGCCGCAATCCAGGGAACTGCAAACCACTTATTTACAATATTTTCCGATATCAAAGCAGCACTGAAATCAATCAGCTCACCTCAAATAACATCAAAATTAGTACGGGAGTTAACACAACTAGGGCATCAAAACAGAGTAATTTTGTCTTGGGTACCAGGACACATAGGATATTAAGGAGATAGAGTGTTATTGAATAGGATATAGAGGATATTAGTGTGCTACAATAGACCTTAAGAGGTCGCGGTGGCTAATATCTGGCACCATCTCACGCTTCCAACATTTTAATCTTAACAGCACTGTGATAGTAGTCACGCCTCAAAAGTTACAGCCAAGATTGAAGCTTTTCTAAGGGATTTTTGTTCCTTTGCAAAAAACCTAAGGATGATGAAGCAATTCTGACACCGGATTCAGATTGAGTACTACAAAATACGTAAGGATACTACAGTGGAGTTTCTCGCACATTAGATTTTTTTGTGTTTGCCTCGTTACGTAATAAAAGGGCTTCTAGGCTATAATACCACGTTTCTGTGATTGCGATCCCTCAGGCGATGTATTAGCTTGAGCGATTTAGGCAATCTGTTCGCATCGACCCTTTTGAAATGAAATGGTTTTTGCGTTTTAAAGTTCGGTTTATTCGAACTGGTCTATACGTTCATTCTCTTGTAGTTGCCGATACGCGTTCTTGGGTAATTGATATTGGCGAATACATTTATATAGAGGAATAAAAGTTACACAAAGTTCGTTGACACATTGAGCGAGTGCCACGTCTTGATAGTTAATGATTCGAAAAAAATTGTGGAACGACTGTCGGAAACATCTGTCGGCATTCGAGAAACTTTGCAATTCTGCCGCAGCACGAAAATCGATATGAATAGGGTAATATGGGGACAAAAGGGTCGACAATGGCAATATTAACAATATGCGTGATGTGAGAGGTACCTGAAACGCCTGTGTTAAACTAACTAACAAATAAAGCGACAATTATGTTGACATTAATTGACCAATATGACGTAATGACGTAATGAATAGTGGGTATGGATGTGGCTATTTTAGACTTATTATATCAAAACTATGATTATCTTATATACACTCGAACCCCTCTTAAATCACATTCGATTAATTCCCATCCCCTCTTATTTCACCACGTTTTCCCCTATTATGTCACGAAACCGTCCCTTTTAAGTCGCCGCCTGTAAAAGTTTTAGAACTACGTTTGGAAATTGGATTCTCGAATGAATATGTACAATTTTTATTGAAAAAAAAAATGATTGTGTAATACATTAAATATAGACACCTAACTATTCATTAGTGAAATTAGTGAAAAAAAAATGATTTTTTTCAGTTTTTTGCTTATAGAAGAAAAGCTATTGAAGCAATTACATCGCATCCAATAGGAAAGTTGTAGAGAATTCAAAAACCTTTGAAATGAAAAAAAAAATCGCATTAGAAGAGTCAATTTTGTGGGAAAATGTAGGTAATATCACGAAGAATAAGTGTGCAAAAACTGAATTATGTCCGATGAATAGTTTTTGCATAATAGTCGAATAAAGTTTTTTACATCGTATTTTGAATATTCCATAACACGTCGAGCGATAGATTAAATAACATTTTCTCGACGGATTCGGAAAACTACAGAGTGTAAACTACAATTCGTCCGTTTACTTTTTTTCATTTAAATGCCATTAAATTGGTGTAAAACGCCTCTGAACACCGCGCGAAATGTTCGGCCGGCGGGGCGCTGACAGCCGAGCGTGGTATAGGTGGCGGGGGAGCGAGTTGAAGCGGCGGCAGCGACCAGCAAATTTCGCGCGGTGTTCAGAGGCGTTTTACACCAATTTAATGGCATTTAAATGAAACAAAGCAAACGGACGAATTGTAGCTTACACTCTGTAGTTTCCGAATCCGTCGTGTTATGGAATATTCAAAATACGATGTAAAAAATTTTATTCGACTATTGTGCAAAAACTGTTCATCGGACATAATCCAGTTTTTGCACACTCATTCTTCGTGATACGAGGGTGGATCAAATATAAACGAGACTTTTCGTTCTGAGCGTTTCACAGTCACGGGATGGCGGGGCGGCTTCAGGTAACGTTGCGTGGGAATGTCAGGAGAAGGGGTATCAGTCGGCCAAACTTCGCCGATCGCTTGAGTAGTCTGTTGCGCGATGTCGGAGAAAGAAGTACCATCCTCCGTTGCGCAACGCATAATAATTAAATTTCTTAGTCGGGAAGGCATCAAGCCTGCCGAAATCTTGCGTAGATTGACAGCACAATTCGGTGATGAAACACTGTCAAGACCCCGTGTCTTTGCCTGGCATAAGGAGTTTGGCCAAGGTCGTGAAAAAGTTGAGAGTGAGGCTCACAATCGTCGCACAGTGTTTTTTGATCGGTATGGTGTTTTGCACATAGACTTTTTACACGATCGTCGCACTGTCAATGCAGAGTACTACTGTGACCTTCTGAGTAAGGTTAGACTTGATTATCGCGGAAAAAGACGTGCAATGCCGATGCGAAAAGTCATTTTGCTTCACGATAACGCTCGACCCCATACTGCAATACTCACTCGCAACAAATTGGAGGATTTGGATTGGGAAACTCTTGAACACCCTCCATACAGCCCTGACCTTTCCCCCTGCGATTTTCATCTCTTCGGACCACTCAAAGAGGCACTGGGAGGCCACCGATTTGACAATAATGCAGCAGTAGAAGTGTACGTGCGCAATTGGCTGCAGACACGTCCATCTTCTTTTTACGATGAAGGCATCACAAAACTTCCAATGCGGTGGGAAAAATGCATCAATGAAGGGGGGATTATGTAGAAAAATGATACATACAGGTTTTTTTGTTACTATGAATAAAACAGTTTGTATAAGCAAAGTCTCGTTTATATTTGATCCACCCTCGTATTACCTACATTTTCCCACAAGATTGACTCTTCTAATGCAAAAATACTCGAATTATGAATTTATTAAGAAAAGGTATTTTTTTTGCGTTTTTTTCCGAGTTTTCTCAGCTAAAAATGTATCGATTGACTTGATTTTTTTTTTCATTTTAAAGGTTTTTGAATTCTCTACAACTATTGGATGTGATGTGATTGCTTCAATAGCTTTCCTTCTATAAGCAAAAAACTGGAAAAAAACTCCATTTTTTTTTCACTAATAGCCTAACTAGCCGAACACTTTTTTAGATTAGCGCCATTTGCATTCTATTCGAGTTAGAGACTTGCGGTTTTTAATTTTCGATAGCCTATATGGTTGTTTTCAGAGACATGCAGGATCGACTAAGAAGGACACTGTCGGGTAAAAAGTCCATCCCGGCACACATTAAGACCTCCTCGATAAGTTCTGTATATTTGATCGCTGTCCCATTTCCTCAAGCCATTTCCAGATCTGTTGAGCGAAATCTTTGATCTTAAGGCTTCCCAATAAATTGGTGTGGGGTGCCACACCTCGCTTTTACCCTTTGACAACCCAAGAACCCCTCCAAGCCGCACCTACTCTGACCCCCACCATCCCCTCTGCGTGAGATGTCTATTTATCTCGAATTTATGTCATACTCGAAGGCTCGAATGTCATACTCGAAGGCTCTTGAAGTTGACGGAACTCACTTTGAACGGCCGATTGAACACCAAATATGATATTATGGGCTGACTTAGGGGGGTGAGACGGGCCTGGCAATGGATTGAAGAGATGGGGCAGTAGCCAAATGCACAGAACTTATTGCGGAAGTCTTAATGTGTGCTAGGATTTAGTTTTTACCCGACAGCGTCCTTCTCAGTCGATCCTGTAGGTATCTGAAATCGCCGTCAAAATCTTGCGAATTAAAATTTCGAGATAGGGTCGCTTTTTGGGGTGTCGACGGCGAATCGTCACACGTAGTCACAGCGTAGCGACTTCGAGGCATTTAAACCAACACAATAGGCTACCGAAAATTAAAAACTGCAAGTCTCTAACTTGAATAGAGCGCAAATGGCGCTAATCTAAAAAGTGTTACGGTAATTTTGACGAGCAGTTTATCTCATGGCATTTAAAATAAGGAAGTTAGTATTATCAATCGATCAATAGGTCACCGTGAAGAACTCTGTGTGATAGCCTTAGTAATTGACGACTGGGCACAAGGCATTATCCGTTCCGCTTTCATGAAGTGGTCGGTTGAAATTTTAAATTTCTTATTTACAATTTTCCTCTCAAGTTTTCGAAGAATTTACTGTAGGGTAAATCTTCCATTCTGCCGTTCGAAGCTAATAATCCCCGTTTTTTATTTTTGTTTACCTAACTGTCAAGTTACTGTTTGTCGACTTTTATTACCGTGTAATTGACTTTTTCCTTTATTAGCACTGCTGACGTCGTATGATGGAAAATTTAATAAGAACGCAAACAGAGCGTGCCCTTCATATTTTTCATAAATATAAATTTCACAAATGTAATAGACCGAGAGCTAGCACCCAAAACCTAACATTTTTGGAGGGATGGAATTTCTTACCTGGAAAAGGTTCGACCCTTAGCGACGAAACAAATAGGCTTTTTCCACGGGGCGCGCTGGGGGCTATTAGCGGGGGTGGGCGCTTGAACATGTAAATTTCCCGGTGAAGAAACAAAAGGACCGGTAAGGCTGATTCTTGTTTTAATGTATCGGGGAATATGAAAGAAAGCCGAGAAAAATTTGGCAGAAGCGTAAGTGGGGGCGAAAGAGCTGGCAGAAGCTGACAAACTGGTGGAAAAATTTTGGAAAAATAACATTTTGGGAGGGACTTCTGCCAACTTGCTATTTTATCATTTACATCAAGAATAAACGAAATGTGAAATGCCAGAAGTTAAAGTGGAGGCAATAATGAATTATCAATGATCAAAGTCCGCCAGCCCATTTCGCGCGCGCGGCGCGACGCCGGACCCTTACACTTCAGAAAAATATAGGTACATAATGAGAGATACTTCTGGCGACCTGTTAATCTGTTATTTATATAAAGAATAAACAACGTGTAAAATGCCATTAGTCAAAGTGGAGGCAATCATTTTTTATCAGAGCACAAAGTTCGACAGCGTCCTTTGTGCTGCTCACTGACCGCGTTTCTCTTCATTTTCTCACGTTACATGTTCAATCAATGATACTTCTGAAAATTCTTTAGAATGTTCATTAATTATTGAGAGAACTATCGTTCAGGTGGTTATGTAAAAAAAATTGAATCTATTTATTAGACAATGTAAAGGTAAAATTTCACTAATCGGTAAGTATTATGCACATATCATAAATAATTTAGTTTTATAATGACAATCTTAAGAAACAATTCTACATAGGTAAGGTATTTATTATAAATCATTCAGCTTCATCATTATGATATTGCAGTTCCTCCTCAAAATCAGGGTCTTCGTCGCTATTATACTCAGATTAGGTAAAGTTCATTAAAGACGTTTTTCAGACCGGGCACAAAGTTTCCACGTAACGGCCTGCTATCCCATTTTCTGGCTCATTCGCATAAAAAATAACAGTATTTGGAGTAGCCACTCTGCAGTCCTGTGAGTAGTGCAACAACTTTTAGATAGGCACAAATATTCAATTTATGATCTTCGTATTTTATGTTTTGAAGTGATATACGCATGTTCTCGTACGTTTCTTTCATATTGACAGCATAATCCACGGGAACACATGGTTTTTCGTTTCCATTAAACAATAAAACTGTCTTCAGTCTTATATATCGCATAGTAGTCCAATCAACGAGCAAAAGCCCCCATGTTAATTGGCCACTAACTGTTATCAGCAAACAAAAAATATGGTCGTATAGAGAAGAGAATTCTAAGAAAGATCACGTTTTTTGCTACTCGAGTTTTAATGGCAAACATAACCAAAAAAATTCGCAAATGTCAAAAAAAAACGGGTTTTTTGCAAAAAAAAACCTTCAAGTTCTACACAAGAAAGTTAAATTAGAAAGTTGTAGGTCTTAAAAATGCGCGTCGAATGCAATTTGAACGAAAAAAAATCGTTTCATAAACATTTGAGAAAGATTTAAAAAAACGTCAAAAAATCGCGGTTTCGTATTTTTTGTAAATTCCAATTTTGTTTGAAGAGACTTCTTGTTAACTACATGTATAGCCCAAGACAATCGGAAAATGATCCTTTTTTTCAGAAATTTTAATAAGTTTTATTTTTTCGAGTTATAACGATTTACAGAAAAAAAAGACGTTTGCAAAAATCAGATTTTACAGAGGCAAAAATGATCGTACAGACACGATTGTGGGCTCATTTTATTCGCGAAGACTTGTACTTTCATGCTATTAAAAAAAACAAATCGCTTTTAGTTAATTTTTGCATAAAAAAATGCGTTGTAAAATGCGACTCCCTGAGGTCGTAGGACCTTCATTTTTTTAAATGCGTATTTTGAATGCCAGTTTTCAAATATGCAACGGCCAAAAATGTAAAGCCAAAATTAAACAAGTTATTCGACAAAACCGGTTCGAAAAAATGATAAAAAATGATTGCCCCCACTTTGAGTTCTGGCATTTTACACGTTGTTTATTCTTTACATAAATAACAGATTAACAGGTCGCCAGAAGTACCTCTCATTATGTACCTATATTTTTATGGAGTGTAAGTGTCCGGCGTCGCGCCGCGCGCGCGAAATGGGCTGGCGGACTTTGATCACTGATAATTCATTATTGCCTCCACTTTAACTTCTGGCATTTCACATTTCGTTTATTCTTGATGTAAATAATAAAACAGCAAGTTGGCAGAAGTCCCTCTCAAAATGTTATTTTTCCAAAATGTTTCCACCAGTTTGTCAGCTTCTGCCAGCTCTTTCGCCCCAACTTACGCTTCTGCCAAAATTTTCTCGGCTTTCTTTCATATTCCCCGATGCATTAAAACAAGAATCAGCCTTACCGGTCCTTTTGTTTCTTCACCGGAAAATTTACATGTTCTAGCGCCCACCCCCGCTAATAGCCCCCAGCGCGCCCCGTGGCAGAAGCCTATTTGTTTCGTCGCTAAGGGTCGAACCTTTTCCAGGTAAGAAATTCCATCCCTCCAAAAATGTTAGGTTTTGGGTGCCAGCTCTCGGTCTATAAGGTCGCTTCGCTGATATTTATTTCGACCAAATTAAAAGGTTCTACTCGCAAACAGGTTGGGCATGAATTGATTTTGTTAGAGAGTTGTATTCTAACCTAATTACATAATTCCTCTGTGTTTATTTTTGTAATGATTTGAAGGCGAAACTTTTGTTACCCTGGCGCTGTTCAGTTGGTTCTCCTAATATTGTATACAGGGTGTTTTCTAAGTAACCCGGAAAACTGAAAAGGAGAATAAAGGAAGGACAAGTGGTCAATAAAAGGGTGACAAATGGAGAAAATAAAGAAAACATAGGACAAAGGGAGATTAAAGAAGACAAGGACATTAAGGAGGTAAATGTGGTTAACCTTTAGACTGCCGGCTGGCTCATATATGGTACAGTAATAAAATAATAGTTTTAGTGATGAATACAGATATTATAGTGAATATTTCCCATTTAATATGCTCTCTGATCTTTAAAGGATACAACTGAAATTATTTCTAGTCGATCGAGGTACCCAAACTACCCCTAGCGAGGGGGGTGAAATATTTAAAAACTCGTTATTGAACTTTTTACTGAATTTTTTTAGTAAATAGCCTATAAAATCTGTAAAATGTACCCTAAAATTATCCGCAATTGATTGAGATGCCAAAAACACCCCTAGCGAAAGGGGTGATATTTTCAAAATTCTTTATTGAACGGTTATTGACTTTTTATCGGTTATTTCAAATTATTTTTTTTTTACATAGAATAATTATTAGTGTTTTACTTGAATTACTGTATTTAGGATAAATAATAATTTTTTTTGGGATACTTGAATATTTTTTTATTCCAAATAATGATTATCTAATATTGCTATATTTCTAATGAAAATTAAAGAAAAAAAATATATATATATATAAAAAATTCAAAAAAAATGGAGCTACATCACTTTCTACATCCACGTCGTTAGCTCTGGGTTTAACAGAAGAAAAGTGTTTTTGATATATAAAATATAGATATTGCTAAAGAATTATTTGACGTCTGTATAAAAAATTATACACATCGGAAAATAATTTTTCGAATATCATTTCAGTTTATGTAAGTTTGAGTCTTTGAGAACATTCATTAAAAAAATCAGTAACCGCACAATAACAAATTTTCGGAAAATTTCACCCCTAGGGCTAGTTTTAGCTAGGGGTAGTTTTGGCACCTCAATCGATTGGGGAAAATTTCAGGGTACATTTTACAAACATTACAGCGTGTTTACGGAAAAAAATCGTTGAAAAAATAAATACCCACCTAATAACGAATTTTTAAAAATTTCATCCCCTCGCTAGGGGCGGTTTGGATGCTTGTGGTTTTATTGGTGACTATATATATTTTAGAGTGTTTTTGGTAGCTTATTACATTACAATATCAAGCACATTCGGTTAAAAATAACTATATAGTAATTTATACAATCTGAAAATTTTTAACATTGGCCTGACCGTTTCCAGCCGGCCTGGCTCATATATGAGCCACCCGTGACCTTGGCAACTACTCTAGATGTATTAGATGTTTATATATTAATATATATAAACTTTGCCCCTCAAAAATATCCATTTATAAGGGAAAAAATGCCGGCAGTCTAAAGGTTAAGAAGCACAAAAGGAAGTTAAGAGCGAAAAAAGGGAGTTGAGGAGGACAAGATCAAGCGGAGATTAAGAAGGACAAGGTGGATAGAATAAGGTTAAAGACAGCAAGGAGAACACATAGAGGTTCAGTACGACAAGGCTGGAGGGAGGACAAAAGAACAAGAAGATTAAGAACAGGAGGGAGTCAAGGAGAGCAAACAGAGATAGAGGAAGACTAGCAGAACAAAAAGAGGTTATGTAGGATACGAGATGACTAAGGCGGACAAAGACAGCAAAACGAGAACGAGGAGAATATAAGGAAATTAATGAAGGCAGGAAGGTCGAAAAGGTGGAGTAGGAAGTTTAGTGGACAATTATGTCAAGTATTACAAAAAATGCGAATTAGTCAATGTCAAGGAGGTCATAAATGTAAATTAAATCAAGAAGGTCGAGGATATCAAAGAGGTCAAAGTTGCTGAGGCGGAAATTATAGAAAAGTCAGGTCAAACTCAGACCTATTTTACAAATGTTTGAGAAAATGGTTTTAAAAAAATCAGAGGTGAAAGAAGTTAAGGGGTGAGATATTAAACAGTTCAATGTCAAAGAGGACAGAGGTCAAAAAGACTAATGAACAAAACTTTGTTTTAACTCATTTTATTATAAAAATAATTCAAAAACGGCAAAAGATAGGTATAAAGAAATTTCATAAAAATATTTCTAAAATCATGTATAGAAAATATGCAGTAAAAAAGGTACCATTCTGTTTAAAATAAGGAAGCTGATACCGACTTCCGGTATAGCAGGAAGTGCAGCCATCTTGAAAATACATAAGTCCGTCATAGGCCTGTTACGTCAAAATTTTCAACACTCATTTCTACAAGCCCTAACGCGATAACCCTAAAGGCGATCAATCACCCTGTATTTTTGTTAACAACTTTGATACTCAATATTTAGTTCAAAAAAATTCGCAGACATATGTATGTGTATGTGGTCGGCTTGACGGAAGACTTTTATGTAAACTGTTTTCTATCTAAAGTTTGGGTAACCCTGTAGAGGCATTATTCCAATATAATATGGGACATGCTCATCGAAACCCCATACTCTATAAATACTATCTGCAGATGTGTAAATTCAGGGATCTAAATTCAAATTAAACAACAATTTTATATATGAACCGAGTCCAACGATATATTTGGTTAATCGTTTTACTTTAAATATTTGCATTACAATAATTGCTCCCCAGTATATAAGACCACCGCACCGCAGACATTATGCAAATTGCCTCTAAAATTAGTTAATTATTGCGTAGGGAAGCAAAATATGCAAATATTTAATGCCTACATTAAAATACATTTCCGCTGGCCCATAGTCGTTCTCCTTTTGATCCTCTACATTTACTTAGAGTGTCTTCGCAATATGAATAATTTGTGGAAATAAGGGTAAGTAATTTAGAATTAATTACGGTCTAGTTAATTATATGAGAATATTTATATAATTATCTAAAGTAACACGTAAACCGCAAACTAATAAATCACAAGTCACATTTATTGTATACAGGGTATTACACCTAAGACGATTTCTTCCATAACTCTGTTACTGTAAATTTAAGTACAAAACGTATTCATACTAATCGGGATATAGTTTTTTTAGACTTTTGTTTATCTGACAAAACCAGAAAAGTTAGATGATTTGAGGATCTTAATATTGTATCAAAATCGTGCAATCGGCCATAATACGTTACAGAGTATCCGGAGAGAAAATATTGATTATTTTCTCTCCGGATATTCTCATATAATTAACTAGACCGTTTAGTGTTTCCTTAGGAAAGAATTGAGAATGTTTTGAAGACATGAACTAGGCATCTGCCTATGTTAAAAATCACAATCCTGCTGTCATTTTACTCTGTGAAACTTTCTTCAAGTATCACATATTTGATTCCCTTGCTAGCCAGCTTTCATACTGTATCGAATAGACAGAATTACTGCCATAAAAGGCGACTGTTGAATTTACATTAATAATATATACTTTAGAGAATCAGTTTGCTTGAAAATTAGCTTGAGAAATATTTGCTTTACATTATGAGTTACATATTTATGTACCTCCCTTCGCAAATTTGGATAGGTACCTAATCTGGTGTTTTATTTAACGAATTAACTAAATTATGTAATACGAGGTGTGTAAATCAAGTAATGAAACAGGCAACGTAGCACCTGATCTAGAAACACTGTGGAGAAGGGACTTTGAAGGGCGGTAGGTTAACATGTAATGCAACTTCAGTACAAGTTTGAACTTGTTAGTCATTTGTTTGTTCTTTGTGATTGTTTTCGTAAACCGTTTTTTCTAGTACGTTTTAAAAGCGAGTGATTTTAATTTTGAGCAGTGTGCTATCAGTTTTTGCTTCAGACTTGGACACAGCGTAACGGATCCATTTGCAAAACTTCATCACGCCTACGGAGTCAGTGTTTTTCAAGATCCCAGTTTTTTTCGGTGGTTTAAGGCATTCCCAGAAGGAACAGAGTCGATTGAAGATGAACTACGCAGCTGAAGGCCTTTATCTTCAAGAACCGATGAAAATGTCGATAGAATACGGGATCTTGTGCGTTCAGATCGTCAGTTGACGACAACAATGATCGGGAAGAATGAAATTTGAATCATACCACCACATGTTCATCACATTTTGACTAACGAATTGGGGATGAGAAAAATCTACGCAAAAATGGTTCCATAAAACCTTTCTCAGGAACAAAAGGACATGAGGAGAGAAATTGTCTAGACTTTTGGGAATCGATTGAAAATAATCGCCATTTTATAGAGCGTGTCATTACTAGTGATGAGACTTGGGTGTTTGAATACAACCCGGAAACCATGCGCCAAAGCATGGAATCAAGCTCTCCAAGACCTAAAAAAGAAAGAATGAACAAGTCGAAGATCAAATGCATGCTGATTTGCTTTTGATAGCCAGGGAATTGTCCACAAAGAGTTTGTGCCTCCAGGCCAAACAGTAAATCAACACTTTTACAGAGAGATTCTTGAAAAACTTCGAAAAAGGGTCATGCGTGTGAGACCAAACATCAAGAATAACTAGATGTTGCATCACCACAATGCGTCACACAGCCATTTCAGTAAACGTCAAAATAACTTGAAACCATAAATTTCGTTTGAAAAATATCGAATATATCTTCCAACAAGATGAAAGATTGGATGTTAGAAAACAATATTTAAACTTTAAAATGGACGTGTAGCAGTCCAAATCTTTCGCCGATCGAAACATTACGGCATATCATGAATAAGTTCCGATCTCAACCCGCAAGATCCATTCCAGACCGTTGCGTGCCCGTCTCCAAGAAACTTTGAAACAGTTTTACTCCAGATGATTGCCAAACATTAGTTAACACTACGTTGAGACGTATCGAGGCAGTAATAAGTCAAAAAGGCGATGTAATGCGGTGGTGATTTTCTATTTAATTTTTGTTGATTTTCTGTTTATTGACAATATTAGGAACTTCTTTTGGTTGCACTGACCAAATAACACTGTCATGTAAACTATAAATTACATTCGATGCCAACATTTTTTGTTCTAACAGAAAATGGCATACTATTGTAATGTTTCAGGAAAATCATGTAATGCAATGTGCTATGTTTATACAATGAGAGCGTAAAGCAGCGCATAAATTCGGTAAAAATTAAAGGTTTTTATTTTTAGGAAAACACTCGGACACGTCAATTAAATTTTTCATTTGCCGACATTTTGACGTACTTCATTTGCTTTTTATTGACATATTTCAAAGATATGACGTCATCCATTTTTTTAATGACACATTATGGCTTCAAATACATCATTCGAAAGCTCTTATTTCAGGCAGCATGCTCCTAAATTTGGCGGGACTCTACAAATCTATTATCGTGACTTGTAGGAGAGGTTCATTCAATCGGCTGAAAAACGCGTTTGAAAATCAAGCGTCGCGTTGCTTCGAACGCTCGGGTACGCGAGTGAGGGGAAGTAGACGCGTGGTGGGGGAAGCCTCTCCCGCCGCAGATTTCTAGTGGGCGCGTCCCCATAACGATCTTCCCAGAGGCTTCCCCCACCACACGTCCACTTTCCCCTCACTCGCGTACCCGAGCGCTCGAAGAAACGCGACGCTTGATTTTCAAACTTGTTTTTCAGCGGATTGAATGAACCTCTCCCACAAGTCACGATAATGGATGTGTAGGGAATTTAATGACGAGTAATTTGAGCCCAGGAAAAACGCTCTACGATCATTTTTCGGCTTGTTCAAGTCGTTTTTCGAAAAGACCTTTTTCAGTTTTTTTTCGATTTATGCAAAAAAGTTCTTATTATTTTTTGCATAAAATTTTTACTGCGGACAGGCATGACCAAAAGCTACAATTTAATTTATATTTAAGCCAAAAGCAGAAGCTTCTGCGACTATTAGAACCCTTGTAATTCGATTTCAAAATCGTTCATTTTTCATCGGTTTTAATTTTTTTGTGCAAAAAACTTCTGAACCGATTTTGATCACCAAAAACAATTTTTTTTTCGTTTTTCCAAGCGCTACAACGTGCTATTTTTTTATTTACGAAAAACAATATTCCCTCAATCCGCAAAAAAAAAACGGTTTTCGGCACTTTTATCGATTTTTTTACTAAGGTTCCTAACCTATATACCGATTTTATCCAAAACATACACAATCAATTTCTACTATTTATTACCTAATTATCGCGCCGAGAAACCTTATTCAGGACTCTTTCCAAAAACTGAGCACATTTCTGCTATATTGCCTGGATTATACTGTGTGAAATAGGATCTTTATAATTTAATGATGTATCTATCATAAGCCATATGTCGGCCTTTAAAAAAAATGTAGATGACGTCATATCTTTAACAGCTGTCAATAAAAAAAACAAATGAAGTACGTCAAAATGTCGGCAAATGAAAAATTTAATTGACGTGCCTTTAATTTTTATCGAATCTATGCGCGACTTTACGCCTTCACTGTATATGACATTACAACCCTTATTAACAAAAAAAATGTCCAGTATAATTTCGTAGATAACTTAAAATAAGTTAGTTTCCCAATCATGATAGCTATTGGTCTAAAGTTATTTACAAAAAATATGATAATCTACTGGTATTATTTTTTTACAGTCAACTAGAAATACACACAACTTTCTGATTCAATATTAGACAGAACAGAAGTTCCTATATAAACCGCTTAAAAAAAAGATAAATGTCTCGTTCTGACCACACATGTTGCTGGACCGGCTCCAACTTCCAACAAATCTAATCTTTATATAGGAAGTTTTATTATGATATATCTATAACGACATTTTTCTGCCGACGTTTTTACTTTTTACAATATTAAGTGTTATTTATGTTTTTTTTTTTTAGTTACGAATGGTTATTGGCATAACTATGGCAGAGACTATGTTAACAAAAGTTATCAATAGAGTTGGCCGATCGTGCCACAATAAAACAGCGTGCGGCGGTTGCGTCCAGACCATTGGGTTCTGTTGTTTCACCCGACCGTCTGTCAGACTCTAGCATTATCATTTGTGGGTTCGAGGTGTTTATGTCGTCGGCGTCAGTATTACCTTAATAATATACTGTCACACGTGCAAATGGCTAAAAAACTACCATTTGCTGAAAAAGTAAACAAATTAATCAGTGATTTCGAAGATATATGGCGTGATCATAATGTATAGAGCCTCTAAGGAATCCGAATTGTATCCGTCACATAGATAGTGTGAAATAAAAAAGAGGGTATACCCTTTGAGAACTCAGTTTATATTCGACTTATTTTTAATGTTAAGTATCTGTGATGTACCCCTGAATGTACCCGATAAACAACCATTTCGGTGAGTTCTGGAACAAATACGTTCCAGACATGCCACTACCAGGTCGCAAAACACATTGTAAAAAATATTCTATTCTAAATGTCATAGTGCGTGTACTGAACCCTCGAAAATATACACGCCCACTGTGACCAACTAGTAAATGACAGTAATTACGAGGGTGGTGTCGGCACCGAACATAAACAAGAGACTAGAAGACCCACCCTACGTCGGTACTTTGATCGAGCGGTTACAAAGGCCAGCCGCCAATATACGGCTGTAGAACGGTTTACGGGGGTAAACCGTTCTACACGTACCTTCTGTACTACTAAGGTTTCTGTAGTCAGTGGTAAAGACTTTTAAACATTTATGTGGTGTTAACAGTGGAACAATAAATTCTCTACAGATCTCTCTATTAAATTCGGATTAATATTTAATAGAATTTCGTTGTAATGCGCCAAAGAGTATGTCATTCATACAGTTTGCTCCATCGACATGATCTAAGCATTTTAAAATAAATAACGTTTTAAAAGCTCTACCAAACCGAATAGGTGTTGGATTCCTTGCATTGCCACAGCAATTTCTGATCTGGTCAAAGAAGTTCTCAAGACAATCTTGGTTAAGATTTCTTGTAAGTAAAAACGTAAAGCCTTTTGTTTTTAATGTATCCCACAATAATTTTAATGAGTTAATGGTTAATTTCCAGCCAATTATAAATTTCATTTGTTTGGTAACACTTCACTATTAATCACTTCACTTTTCCTTCACTATTAATCACATTTATTTGATTTAACAATGCCTCAAATGTATCTAATAAAATTTAAAAAATAATATGTCCTCTTAAATAATCTTAATTCATAAATTGTGAACCAATATATATCAATATAAAATAAATATCAATAAATAGAGGATCCGTCCGGTATAACGAACTGCCCGCGGCTATCGAATGAACTTCAGCTTTATGCTGAGACAGACGGTATGAGCGCGGCCACCGACAACCACTGAGATCCGGGACGGGGCAAGGAGAGTGCATTAGTGGGTGGAGCTTAGAGTGGACCTTCTAGTCTCTTGTTTATGTTCGGTGGTGTCGGAGATCCTCGAACAATTTGAACTGTCAACAAGTCAGGTGGTAATGTTTATGATGGATGGTGCCCCCACAATGCTCTAAGACCCTCTAGGCCGTTTGCTTTTTGCAAGTTACTTACTTTTTGCAAGTTACTTATCTTGTAGCAGAAACTACTAAACAATGTTTTCTCAGCGTCATAGGGGGGTGCAAAAAAGTGTTCTTAAAATCCCCTAAATGTCTTCGCGAGTTTCACAGCAAATTTTGTGTGTTCCGGAACCACCACAGCCGATTCTTACTCGTTGGGTAAAAAGGTTGAAGCTGCTTTTTAGTATTCTGAACGTTTCCAGAAGCGGTTATTAAAAGCTGTTCTTTTTACAATTCAATCCTACCGAGGCTGCAGATATAAAGGAGAGCCAGATTAAATTTCAAGACGCATTCGTTGAAACAGCTTTAAAAACGATTCATAGTAATTATAAAGGTTTGTATGATGCTATAAAAAAAATTACAGAACAGTGCGTTGTCGTTACCGGAATCACTACAAATAGTGGACGAAGTAAATTCGCTAGTACTATAGGTAACGCAATAAATGAGCTGGAATAAGCCAATTAAGTTCGAAAATTATTAACAAATTAAGACAAATTTGTGATGGTGATTAAGCGAGTGCAAGGAATATTTTGATTATCAATTTGTAAATTATGATTTATTTAATATCTTAATGTGAACTAAAGATATTTATGCGACATCGTTGTATGGGTTTTTGAGGTAGAAGAATTCGAATATCACAGAGAGATATCTCTAATCTGAATCTGACTTTACTTTTACTTTACTTTCACATCCACAAAGTAGTTTATTGGATTATGGGGTCAACGGGACAACTGGATCAATGGATCCAATGAGTTGACTGGATCAATGAATCCAATGGGTTGACTGGATCAATGGATCCAATGGACGAATTGGATCAATGAGGTAGTTGGGATCATTGAAACTATGGGAGTCAATGGGATCACTGAGGTCATGGGATTGCTTAATTCTAAAATGTAGTGGCAAAAAAATATTCTCGATTTAAAAAGCATTGTCACACCAAACTAATGTATTACAAATCAGATGTATTTATTATCGATCAATAGAGCAGTTACGAGGGTGGTGTCGGAGATCCTCCAAATTTAACTGTCAACTAGTCAGGTGGTAATGTTTATGACAGATGGTGCCCTCATGATGCTATTAGTAGGCCCTTTGCTTTCAGATTTCACATCCGGTTGCAGGTTTTTGCATATTACGTAAAAAGTGAATCTTGTAGCAGAAACTATAAGACAATGTTTTCACAACGTCGACGCATTAATAGAGAGTACAAAAAAGTGTTATTAAAGTCTCCCAAATGTTTTCGCGAGTTTAACGCAAATGTTGTGTGTTCCAGAACCACCACAGCCGATTCTCCGGTGAAAGCTGATTTTTAATATGTTGCACGTTTCCAGCAAATAAGAGCGGTTATTTTACAATTCAATTCTACCGAGGCTGCAGCTGTAAAGGACAGCCAGACCAAATTTCAAGATGCGTTCGTTCAAACAGCCTTAAAAACTATTCATAGTAACTATAAAGGTTTGTATGACGCCATACAAAAATTACGGAGTCACTACAAATAGTTAACGAAGTAAATTTGCTGCTATAAACAATAAGTGACGCAACAAACGAGCTAAAATGAGCCAAATAAGTTCGAAAGTGTAGTAAAGAAAGACACCGGTTTTACTAAATTAAGACAACTTTGTGATGGCGCATCTACAGATCCGTTAAGTGAGTGCAAAGATAATTTTAATTATGCGTGTATTACACCAGTAGATGTCGAACGGTCGTTGTTAAAATATAAGCATATAGTTTTAGCACAGCGAGTGAGACTCTCGGAAACGACTATAGAAACTTATCTGATGCTACAAAATTTTCTCCTATTCGTGATAGTACTGTTAACCAAGCTAGTTAGTCAAGCTAATTAACCCGTTTCGGCCGAAAACGCTACTCCCGGTACATCCCGCTCTTCAGCGCCTCATAACTAATACTATTTGCGACAGAAAAATTTGACAGGGACATATTTTTAAAGTTTAAGACGTGCCCGTCCCGATGGTGTCCATAAAATTCCTCCAAAAAATTACTAATTAAAAAAAGCAGTTAAAAAAAAAAACACGATTTTCTGGCCCATTTTTTTAAATCAAATTTTCAAGGGGTATTTGGTCTGCAATGGACCTGAAACCTCAGTAAACGGGGGTTTAAAATAAATGTTTGAACTTTAAGTATACGTGGTTTAAAGATCGATTTTTCCCTTATACGTTCAAAATGGCGCCTGAACTGCAAAATTTTTGCATAAAGATTCAAGAATTTTTTATTAGGAAATGATGAACTTTTTACAAAGAATTGTCAAGAATAAAAAGTTCTTAAAATCAATCAGAGTGCACTTTTTCCAAAATTTTTTTGAGCAACTTTTTGGATTTTGCAAATAGTCAATTTTTGCAAAATTTAAAAAATTGCTTAGAAAATTCTGAAAAATTCCAGTGCATTCTCTGATTGATTTTAAGAACTTTTTATTCTTGACAATTTATTGTAAAAATGCATTGTTTTCGAGAAAAAAAATTCTAAATTCCGATGCTAATTTTATCTTTATTCTAGTGCATTCATTGAGTGATTTTAAGAACTTTTTATTTTTGACAATTTTTTTTTAAAGTTCATCATTTTCCAATAAAAAATTCTTGAATTTTTACGCAAAAAATCGACCTTTAAACCACGTATACTTAAAGTTCAAACATTTATTCCACCGCACAGTGGGTTAGAATCGGAAAATCCTGGCCAAAAATCGAGAAAGGTAGAAAGTTTGTCAAACTATATCGAATTTAATGTTTTTTAGGTCGCTGATTTCAAATTTGCACTTTATATTTCAAAAAAACAAAATGGAGGCCCGAAAGTAACCGCCTTTTGCGATAAAAGCAACTTTTAAAAATCCAAATTAGAGTATTCATATTTTCTGTAAATACGATTTCAATTTAATACTCTCCTCGAAAGGGAAACAAAATGGCTGACCCGCAACAACCGCATGGAACCATTTTTTCGCGATAAAAGGTACTTATTACGATCAAAATTGGAGCATTGATATTTTCTGATTATATAATTTCAACTAAATCTCCTTACCGAAAAAGACCGGAAGTAAAATTTTCTTAGAAAGCTACATATTTTGATTCGAATAAGATTATTTATATTTTTCATTAATAAGATTTTAATCTAACTCCCTGACTAAATGGAGGGCCAAAAGTAAGAACTTTTTGGAACCTACTATTGCACGCAATGTGTCTTCAGTTAAGTTACGTTAGGTTACTAAAATTATTTTGTATTAAAAATTGATCGCAGAGAACCTCAGTTAAGTTGGATTAGGTTAACTAGTATAAAATAAAAAATATATATTTCATATATATATTTCACTGGTCAATAGTGTACACCAAGTAGGTATATACATTTCCCCCCATGGTTGGGACTTACTATTGTATTGGGGTTGAACACCTGCTTTGACGCAGGTACAGTTAGAATTGCCCCGAGAACGCTCTATTGGACACGCCTTTCTATTTTTTGCATATTTCACTAAACTGAGCAGTTTCGAGCACAGCCAATTTTTATCAATTTCTTATTCCACTAATATTTCCCACATGTTAAATTGTTAATTAGTGTTAGTGTTTATTTCGCTACCTTAACATGCTTGTTTGTATTATAAGCGCAGAGTTAACATTTATTTTCTATAATAATAAATACAAATATTTGAATTTCAATGCATGGATAATATTTCACATCCCTTTAAGAGTAGCATCCATTTTTTAAGTCGGAAATACACCATGTGGTAAAAAAATTGTTGCGTATTTCGGGACCGATTCTCGTACCGTTACGCACTCGAAGGTGGCCAACTTTCGACTGAAGTAGAACGGCAGGTATAAAACTTAGGTAGCTGTCGTTTCAGTATTACACGCAGGAAACCCTGCTTCACAAAGCTATATGAACTAAAACAGAATATAACGAACTTGGTTTTTCGATTTTTGGTCAGGATTTTCCGATTCTAACCCACTTTGCACAGGTTAGTGAGATTCCAGGTCCATTGCAGACCGGAAACCCCTTGAAAAAAAAGTGTAAAAAAATCTTGTTTTTTTTTAAACTACTTTTTCTTCATAAATAATATTTTTTTGGATGAATTTTATGGACACTATCGGAAAGGGCACGTCTTAAACTTCAAAAATATGTCCCTCTCAAATTTTTCTATCGCAAATAGTATTAGTTATGAGGCGCTGAAAAGTGATGTACCGGGAGTGGCGTTTTCGGCCGAAACGGGTTAAGAGGGTAAGTTAAGTTATACATACACATATGGTTATAAAGTGTGAGTTTATTGCTTTTGTTACTGAATTTAATTTTAGTTACTTGTGTTATATATATTACATTATGATGCGTACACCCATGTCCAACGGCACATTTCGGCACAACTCTATTTATAACATAACTACTGCCGTTACACCAGATTTAAATGTCACATCGTCGCGTTTAGTAGCTTTAGTCAATAAAAAAACGTTTTTTAACAAATTCAACCTAGGCCTTTAATGTGTCCTTTTTTATATGAAGACGAGAAATTTGTTGAGTTGCAGATCATATATCATTATTATTACATCTTGACGTATGTATCCTTTCGAACCTATAAAACTACAAAATATTGGTCGTTAAATAAAATATATGCTCCAGTTTATATTTAAGGAATATTTATAGCCTGTCTGGAGTTTTATAGCATTTGCAATCAGCTCTTGACATTATTGTTTATGAATTGGTAACGGTACTTCAACGACACACTACGAAATTATCGTACTTACTTTTGGAATTAAATGTTGCTTCTTTGTAATGGTGAAGGCCTGAAGGAAATTAATATGCATAAATCCTACTAGTATGACTTAATACTATAATTACAGGGAAACTTAATACTATAATTAGTGTGTAAATTAACTAATGACACTGGCAACGTAGCACCCGATCTAGGAACACTGCGGAGACGGGACTGGGAAGAGCGGTAGGTTGACATGTAATGCACCTTCAGTATAAGTTTGAACTTTTTTGGAGTCATTTGTTTGTTCTTTGTGACTGTTTTCGTAAACCGATTTTTTCTAGTGCGTTTTAAAAATGAGTGACATTAATTTTGAGCAACGGTGTGCTGTTAGGTTTTGCTTCAGACTTGCACACAGCGCAGCGGATACTTTTTCAAAACTTCAATACGCCTACGAAGACAGTTTTTTCAAGAGCCCAGGTTTTTCAGAGGTTTAAGGCATTATCAGAAGGTAGAGAGTCGACTAATGATGAACCACGCAGCGGAAGGCCTTTATCTTCAAGAACCGATGAAAATGTAAATAGAGTACGAGATCTGGTGCGTTCAGATCGTCGGTTGACGACAAGAATGATCGGGGAAGAGTTAAATTTGAATCACACCACTTTTCATCGGATTTTGACTAATGCATTGGGGATGACAAAAATGTGCGCAAAAATTGTTCCAAAAAACCTTTCGCAGGAACTAAAGGACATCAGGAGAGAAAAATGTCTTGACTTTTTCGAATGGATTGAAAATGATCCCCATTTTATGGAACATGTGTATTACTGGTGACGAGACTTGGGTGTTTGAGTACGACCCGAAAACCAAGAGCCAAAGCATGGAATGGCACACTTCAAGCTCTCGAAGACCCAAAAAAGCAAGAATGACCAAGTCGAAAATGAGTTTATGCTTCCAGGCCAAACAGTAGATCAACACTTTTACAGAGAAGTTCTTGAAAAACTTCGAAAAAGGGTCATGCGTGTGAGACCAAACATCAAGAACAACTGGATGTTGCATCACGACAATGCGCCTTGTCACACAGCCATTTCAGTAAACGAGTTTTTAGCCAGTAAAATCTTCCTGTGGCTCCTCAGCTTCCTTATTTGCCTGACTTGAGTGCTTGTCACTTTTTTCTCTTCCCGAGATTTAAAAAATCACCTCAAGGAGCGTCATTTTGGGACCATAGAAAACATTCAAACGGCCGTAACTGACTAGCTGAAGGCTATTCCAGTACATGAGTTCCAACACTGCTATGAGGAGTGGAAGAAACGTCTCCAGCGCTGTGTGGCTTCCCAAGGAAATTATTTTGAAGGAAAAAATACTGAATTGAAATTCTATTCGAATAAAAAAATTTAAAAAACTCAGTCTCATTGCTTAATTTACACACCTCGTAGACACAGTACTGTCAAATAAAAATAACTGAAGCTGACAAAACGTTAAACACTGGCTCAACAGAATACGTATTACTTAATGATTTGGCTAATGGCCAAGCCAAATCATGAATTTATTTTCATTTGGCTGAATATGGTAATTGTTGTAGGTGTTATTTATGTTGCAGGTGTTAGGGGGGATGGCAGTAGAACCCTACTCCCACACAAGATATATCTTAATGCGAAATAAAGATATATAGCGTTAAAAAATGGGGTAAAAATGACTTAACGCTTCACATAGACTTAAATATCAATAAGTCTAATTAAATATAAACATTCAAGTATATAACGTATTAATACAGAGTTAACACTATATTCCATTCAAAATCACCCCCATGAGTGGGTGAAAACTACCCCTCACACGACAGGAAATTTAAAAAAACTGCAGTGATTGCAAAAAAAGGTTACGATACCCAGTTATTTTAGAAATAGCATGTAATTGCATTAGTCGAAAGTTGTACATGCGATGCTCAAAAACTACCCCCATAGAGTGGCGGAAACCACCCCTAAATTTAAATTACAGTTGCTTATATGACTCCTAAAAAGAATTATCTGAAAATACTATTACCTATTTATATGACCTCTAATAAGAATCGTCTAAAAATTCAGAAAAAACATCTATATAATTTTCTGATCATATTGTTTTTTGACTAGCCGGTAGGTGGCGCATTGACAACCGCATACGAGTGTTGAAGGTCCGGTATACGTTGGGCTCTTTATTGGGGCGTTCATTGTTTCTGTCATTACCTTTTTTCTCTGTAATGTTGTTAAGTTTTTTTTTGTTATGATTGGTCCTTATGATAGCACTGCTGGTCGTGCTAGTTTATCTAATTGAACTAAGACTGCGGGTAAATTTTGGCTATTTCATAATATGGGTACTCTTCAAGTACGTTGTCAAAGATTCTTCTTAAATAAGAAAATGTGGATGTATTGAGTTTTTCTAAAAAGTACTGCAATTATTTTTGAATTTCTTATTATGTGAGGAGTAATTTTCACCTTCTCATGGGGATGTCGCTGAATGAGTTTGATGCAATGCAAGTATTCACCTCCAAAATGCAGTGCTGCATATCTATAGTCAATTTTAGCATCGATTAAAATAGAAATCACGATGACAACATTTTTTCCCTGATTTTATTTGTAATTTAAATTTAGGGGTGGTTTCCGCCACTCTATGGGAATAGATCTTGAGCATCGCATCGGGACTAATGCAGTTACTCACTTTTTCCAAAAAAACTGGGCACCGTAAGCTTTTTTTGCAATCACTGAATTTTTTTAAATTTTCTGTTGTATGAGGGGTAGTTTTCACTCACTCATGGAGGTGATTTTTAATGGAAAGTAGTGTTAAGTCTGTATTTATGCGTTATATACTTGAATGTTTATATTTAATTAGAATTATTGAGATTTAAGACTATTCGTGAACCGTTAATTCATTTTAGCCTGTTTTTTAGCGCTAGGGGTTGATTTTGGGGGTGTACCATTTTTTTGACTTCGGATTCAGATTAAGCGTCGAAAATTACATAGGGATACTCTAGCAGTTTCAATTTTTTTTTTTTGTGGTGCTGTGTTATAAATCAGATTTATTTATTATCGGTCAATTGAGTAATATTATTTTAATTAAATTTTACGTATGCTGTTTTACTTAAAGATGCTTTGACTAACCGTAATAGTGCCCCTTCGGCATCCCCCCCCCCCAACGAGTACGGAAGGGCAATTAGATTAAAACGAAAAGTAAATAATAGAAGTTTTATGAAAATATTTGCGTAGGGTCAAGCCAAATCATTTATTTTCATTTGGCGAATGGTGTTATTTATTGTAATAGGGAGGAGGGTGGAAAGGGGGGTTGGATTGCCATAAAGGGGTAAGATCCTGCCATATCTTAATGTGAATTAAGAATTCCTGTGGCATGTTGTCCTATAGGTTTTTGAAATTGAAGAATTGAAATAGCACATAAACCTATAAATATTTAATAAACCTGCATTCGCAATACAGGTGATATGTGTCATAAAGGCCACATGGCAATATCTGTCAAAGGGATCATTTTGCCCATATAGGTTATACCGGATGGTACAAAAGTATCAAATAATGGCTTTAACTTTTTTATTTGTAAAGTTAAAAAAAAAGTTCAATATAAAAGTTATTTTGTTCATTACCATTTATGTTTTGTTTTTTAGTTTGTTGATATCTTCTTTTGTTTTGTTCATATGACAACCAATTATTTTTTTAAATGGCACCCATACTTTTTTTATCGTTATGAAAAAAGCATATTTTTTTCTATTCAGTCACAAAATTTTGCAATTTTTGAAATAAAAATAAACGAGAAAAAAATTATTTATTACGATTCACTCGTCACCTCTAATAAGGGAAAAAGTCATGCAGTTTTAAAACAGAAACATTACTTTTGCTAAAGAATGCCATGAAAATTAGACATTTAAATTAATACAAACAAAGAATAAACAATTATTGTCGGTTTAAAGCAAAGTTTTTGTTTGACATTCTTGCAAATTATTAAATTTGAAGACATGGTACATTTGAGTAAGAGACAACGTATTGAAATATTAATGGTTTATGGGTACGGAAATAGGAAGAGGACTCAAAGCGAAGTGTGTACTGTATTCAACGGAATTTACCCAGATACTCCTGTATCTCAAGGAACAGCCTGTCAACTAATTAAAAAATTTCGAGAAACTGATAACGTTAAAGACGTGAAAAGAACTGGCAGACCAAAATCGGCAACAAGTGAGGAAAAGGCGTTAAAAGTTCTGTTGACAATTGAAGAAACGCCACAATTGTCAACGAGGGAAGTCGCAGACAATTTAGAAATTATCAATGTTTCTGTGCTTAGAATTTTAAAAATTTGAATGAAGATGATTTTGATAGACGGATGGATTTCCGTGAGTACACGATGGAACGAAGTAATGCAGATGAGAATTTTGCTTCAAATATTGTATTCTCAGATGAAGCGACCTTTATGCTAAACGGCACATTAAATCGACATAATTGTCGGTATTGGGCGAGAGTGAACCCACACTGGGTGCAAGAAGCACACACACAATATCCGCAAAAAGTAAATATGTGGGCAGGCATTATAAGAGGACATATCGTAGGCCCATTTTTTCTTGATGAAACCCTTACCGCTGATCGATATCTTCAACTGCTACAAACTCAGGTCATACCTGCGATCACAGCCTTATTCCCGGGTGAAAATGGAGGTATTGACAATAGAATTTTCTTCCAACAAGATGGAGCTCCTCCACATTTTGCGGTACATGTTAGAGAGTATTTAAATCATGTTTTTCGAAACAAGTGGATCGGCAGAAGAGGATCTATTGAGTGGCCTGCCAGATCTCCGGATTGATTTTTTCCTGTGGGGTCATGTTAAAAATAGTGTGTTCAAACAAAGACCTCGTAATTTTGAGAATCTAAAGGTGCGAATAACTGCTGAAATGCGCAGAATACCTGCAGCAACCTAAATATCTGGAAATGTATAACGAGTATTTAGAAAGAAAGAACATTTAAATAAGTGAAATAAGTGATGGAGAACATTGAATTCTCAGCATTTTTTTATTGTAAACAATACTTTTTTTTTTAACCATTTTTAAGGTTCTAATAATTTTTTTCCAAAAAGTTCAATGTTCGAAAAAATTTAGGCAGAGTTTAGTACCATCAGGTACTTTGAAATGCGCCAACTCATTCTAAATTTCTAAATAGTTGGAAAATCCGTGACACGTTTCACAAATTTTTCCTCAGTGCGCAACACATACAGAAAAAGACTGGAATGCCTCGAAAAACACAGTTTATATTCGATTTATTGCTAATGTTTATTATAAGTAATGTTCCGTTGCAGATACTGGAGAAAAAAACTTTTTCAGGATTTCTGGAATAAATACTGTCCCCAGATGCCGTTACCGAGCGGAAGAACATTATGTAAATATATAACAACTGCACGAGAAGAAGTTACAAATAAAATAAAATGTGTTAAAAAATGCCAGGCTATGGTTGTGTATTGATGAAACGACATATTGGAAAAACAATCCATTGTAAATATTATTTGCATACTGGACCTTCTTAAACCGACATGTCCACTGTTATTAGTTATTAGCAAGCGAGAGACTGAGTGTATTGGCGAAACACTTACGCGGGTGGTATAGTATTTCTAATGTGAATGTGAAGACATAAAAAAGCAAGGTTGTTAGTTCGTGACGTTCTTAGAAAGCTAGTTTGGAAATATTTTTAAAAAAATACAGAGATATAAATTTATTAGTTAGCATTAAAATAAGGCGTTTAAAATTGCTGGAAAAAATAATTATAAATTAAAACAACTTTATGTATATTATAACTTAAGGAAATTTTGAAGAGCCGGCACGCTTCGCTGTTTTGCTGAAATCGCTGGCCGGTGCTAACACCGGTCAACGATCCATTAGACTATTGTGCTTTGCATCGAATACGTTCGTTAAATACTTATTCGGTCCACTGTGTCATAAAATGTTTTACTGCGTCGTTAAAATGATTTACGACATTAGGAATTCTCACTTGTTTCCGCCAGTGACGTGTATTTCAGCTAGGTGTATTAAAACAGACGATTTTTTCAGATTGTCTGGCTAAATGAGCATTATTTACAGAAAATTATATTACAAACATTAAAAGTTTTGTATGCAGGCTAATTTTAATCTCCTATATTCATTTGAATGAAAAAATTATTTCACAATTTT
Organism: Aromia moschata; assembly: GCA_029963805.1. Taxonomy (NCBI): domain Eukaryota; kingdom Metazoa; phylum Arthropoda; class Insecta; order Coleoptera; family Cerambycidae; genus Aromia; species Aromia moschata. The sequence continues at coordinate 175,623 of JAPWTK010000519.1, read as the reverse complement.
CGAATTCATAAAAAATATATGCACGCCATTGGGCGGCGTTAGCCATCAAAGGAATTAAAAATAATATTTTTTAGTTTAGAAGGACTATACCCGAAACGTTACAAGAATTTGAACTGCCAAGAAGTAAAGTGTTAATGTTTGGGACTGGTGGTGCCGCGACAATGCGTCAATGCGTGTTTAGGCCGTTCTCTTCAAAAACACTTTTAGTTTACTACTTTTAGGGCCGATACTTTTACTCCCGGTACCCCGGATTAACTAACCAGACGATAAGACTGTGAAAATGTGTACAGATATTACACATCACACATTTTCACAGTCTTAACGTCTGGTTACTTAATCCGGCCTTAACCGGTAGTAAAAGTACCGGCCCTTATACCATTAGACAATGTTTTCCAGAGGTAGAAGCATTAATAGCAAGTACTAAAAGAGTGTTTCTGGAATCTCCGAAAAGTCTTCGTGCATTCCACAGCAGTTGGATTCCATATCTGTTGAAACGGATTTAAAAACGATTTTCAAATACCATAAACAATTAGAGGACGCCATAGAAAAAACGCCATAGAAAAAGACAGTGCCTTACCTTTCGTGGACTCACTGTAAATAGTGAACGAAATAAATGAAGTGTTATACGCAATAGATGACGAAAAAAATGAGCGCATTAAAAAATATCACAAGTGTCCTACACTTTCTGTAGGACACTTGTGATATTTTTTCTGTGTCTTTACACCGATTTTACCAAGTCCTGCAAGACATCGGTGTATTGTTGGTTGCCTATGCGAGTTTATTACAATCAACGTAATTGGGGCCAACAAGATAACGTACGAGAAAATATTAGAAGGAGAGAAAGCAGTACAGAGATTCTCACATTTTGAAGATTATAAAATGTAATATTTTATATTATTGTGACATATTCTGCCTGCAAGGCATCGGTGTATTGTTGGTTGCCTATGCGAGATTATTACAATCAACGTAATTGGGGCCTTAAGATAACGTACGAGAAAATACTAGAAGGAGCGAAAGCAGTACAGGGATCCTCGACGATTCGAACGCAGCTGGAAGATTGTTCCAGAGAATTCGAATGGTGTATATATAAGCACGACAGGGAGCCCCAAAGAGTCAGTTTTAAATTGGAACGTAGTCCAGTGAAGATCAAAGTGATATACCGGGTGATATTTAGACCGCGATATTTAGTAGCGATATTTTGAAAGTGATTTTAAGTTGATAGTTGTGTAACTAACGTGTTTAATTAATTGTAATTAAACAATAAACGCTTTTAGCAAGTAAAAAGTGTTACATTATATTAATTTTGGGTATATAATTTTACTCCCGCAATGTGGAGAGAGGCTTAACCGTAACTTTACACTAATAAGAGTGAACTGCCTCCAGCACGCCACACCACATAATTACTGACCCATCCGCTGAGCGGGACATGCCTGTTAGGTGTTTGAATTACATCTGTCTAATTATATCCTTCAGTTAGGTGTTATTCCCTTCCCTTTTTCTTTGCTGGCTATTAATATCATAACGCATACTGTATACCACGTGTCCCAATATTTAGACAAGCATTTTCTCGTAAACGGTTTCACATAGGAAACAAATTTAATGTTTAATAGAAAAGTTATTCTGTTTAAAAAAGGTGTATTTAACTAGCTCAGTTTTATATACTAATGTCTAAAAAAGTTTAAAAAAGACAAGCAACCAACAAGGTTGACAAAAGCGCGTGCCTTCGGTTTACAAAAGTGTTTCGATGCTATACGCAATAGTTTTCAAGTGTGATTTATAAAAAGATATAAAATTCAATAATATATTCAAGTCATTATTATTTTTTGATTTGATAAAGTATATTACATAATTCCAGGATGACAAAAAGTATATTGCAGTAAATAGCAGTAACTTTCGCACAATCATTTCCATTGCATTCTATTGAAAAATCAAACGATTTATTAGAAGCTATAAGAATATTTTTTTTAAAAACGTTAAACAATTAAAAGAAGAAACTATTAAATATATGTAGGTATAAGAAATACTAATACAGATCGATGCACCATGTAATTATCCGTCAAATTTTAAAGTAATATACGGTGCATTATATTAAAAAAAGTTTCAATGGTTTGAAGTTGCGTTAAATGGTAATTCTGTTTCAAGCACCCTGTACATAATTAGGGGATAATAAAACCAGTTTCGCAAAGCTTTGGGGTTATACTAACCACAGTAGTAATACTGATACTCTATTTTCTAAAATAACCGCTATAGATAGTTCCATATGTGATGGTGTTATTGAACGAAATTAAAAAAAAAAAACTCAAAAACGGAATAACTCAAAAACGGTAAAAGATAAGTATAAGTAAATGTCATGAAAATCTGCCTGAGTTTAGAAAAAGTATAGAACCTAAATATACAATAAAGGGGGACTATTTCATTTAAAATAAGGAAGCTGATGATGACTTGTTTAACTGGAAATGCAGTTTTCTTGAAAATAATTTTGTCATCTTCGTAATAGGCCTACTAGCCAAAATTTATATTTCCAAAATTCAATAATTCCTAGAAACCCTAATACTTTTAATGAACGGTTTCAATCAATCACCCTGTGCAATCCACAATGTTTAAAGATTTAGTAAAAAATAATTGAAATGTAAAATAATATATACCTATATACAGGGTTTGTCCGGAATGTAATGTCAGTGAGCTTTGAAAAATGGTTTTTATTGGTTCTATGTGTACAAATCTTTAGAAACTTTCAAAATACATTCCTCCTGCCTCCACACATCGGTTCCAGCGGATCTTCCACGCATCAAAAGCCGCACGGTAGTCGTTTTCCGGAATCGCCTTTAAAGCGTCGGTGCAAGCCTTCTGAATGTTTTTCACCGACCCAAAATGCTGTCCTTTCATTGGGGTTTTGAGGAGCGGAAACAGAAAAAGTCTGGGGGGGGGGGGCACATCGGGGCTGTAGGGAGGCTGGGGAACAACGGTGATGCCTGCCTTGACGAGGTAATCGGCCACGAGGAAGCAGGTGTGCGAAGGCGCATTGTCGTGGTAAAACTTTCTGGTTACGGTTGTCCCCTGCGGAACGAACTCATGATGGACCAATCCCCGGCAATCGAAAAAGGCAATCAGCATTGTCTTGATCTTTGACCTAGACATCCTGGCCTTCTTGGGGCGAGGGGAGTTCGACGTGTGCCATTCCGCACTTTGCATCTTCGTCTCCGGATCGTATTCAAAGACCCAACTTTCGTCCCCAGTAATGACGTCATCAAGGAAAGCGGGGTTGTCTTCGCAGGTGTCCAAAAGTTCTTGGCAGGTTTCGACGCGCCTTGCGTTTTGATCTGATTGTTTCGGAAATTAAACGGACACTTAGACGACGGTCAATGTTCAACAAGTCACGCACACGTTTCACATTGTTGTCGGAACTGGAGGTTGATGGCCGTCCAGCGCGATTCTCGTCGTTGACATCTTCCCGCCCTTCTGCGAATGCCTTGTGCCACCGGAAAAGTTGCCTGTCCGAAAGACAATCGACGCCGAAAGCCTTCTCCAGTTTCACACAAAACTTGATCGCCATCCGTCGCTCAGGCGAACGTTGCATTTTTTTCTTGCACCGGGTCACTGTAACGACTCTCAATGAACGAGTGATGTGACCGCTACAACGACCGGTAGCCAACTGACGCTTGTTGGATCTTGTTGCCAGATCCCCCCACCACAATCCCAGCACGTAAAACGCGGGCTGGGGCGTACAGTCTCGGGAAAAAAAATTCACTGACATTACTTTCCGGACAAACCCTGTAAATAATGAATAATGAGCCATTCAAACAAGGCATTATCAAATCTGGCTATAAACCAAAGAAATGGAAATAGCGGTTATGTTGATGCTCGAAGCGAAACTTTGTTGTTGTCAAATTTTTGACAAGTGGACATATTGTGACACCCTTGACAATTCAATAAGTTCATCTTAATCTTAAGATTCAAAATTGAAATACGTCTTTTTTGCCAGGCCAACTTTGTTTTTTGTTTTTGAATGCTTCTTTATAACTTATATGGAAGCCAAGCTCCTTGATAGTCCGAGCCAGTTTTCAAAATTTGAAATTTTTCGCGAGCCGCAATTAAATACGTATTTAAAAGGTATGCAAAAAAGGTATTATTTTTTTTAAAGAAATTATATTTATTGAAAACATATATAAAAGTACAGAATGTGTGTATTGAATTTAAATATTAAAAATTAAACACATTTATTTTACTTCTCTTGATAAGTCTTTAAAATTTGGTGAATAATTGGTGACAGCACTTCTCAGTAATTCTTTGAGATGCTGGTTGTCAGTTGTTGAGAAATTTCATAATAAAATTTTAACTTTGAACATGCTGTATCTGTTAAACCACTGACATTGTTATAAGGCATGTTGTTCGCAATAATACTATTTTGGTGTCTAGTATCTCCAGTTTAGCGTTGGCCCATTCTTTCTGACTCACCCTGTATATATTTTCATAGCGATATTGAACCCTTTATAAAAACGAAAAGACGCTGTAACGTCTTATAAAATGCGAACCCTTTATAAAATGCGTTGTAAAATGTAAAACTCTCCCTATATCTTAAATATTAATTAAACTAGATTACTTCCCTTTTTCACTGATGTTCGAAATAGAAGGTACGCTGTGAAATATCGAAAAGCAGGCAGCGAAGCAGAAAGCTGACAAATTTAAATTCGACCAACCAGAGAATTCGATGGATCATAAAAAGATTGAGTGTGGCGGGCTTCTGTTCCTGATATGCCCGTTTCGCCTCAAGAACAGCGGAAAACAATTTATAACTTGAGACACACAACAGCCACTTAAATTGTCTGTAACATGGCAGAAAACAACAGTAGCGCATTGTAATTTATTGTTGCCGGACATCGATTCGAGATTGGGTTTAGAAAATACATTAAACTTTCTAGAGTAGACATATATTGGGAAGAAAGTTTCTTTTCATTCACTTGGGTTATTAATACACATTAATAAATGAGGCGTATAGATGCAAAGTGCAACATGTCCATATGATATACTTATAGGTAGAAAGAAAATTCTTGAGATCTTGAGATAAGAAATTGGCATACACATTGTAGGTGTTTTAGATAACATATCTTATAAGTTTGAAATATGAATATATTTCAAACTTAGATAATGTTTTTTTTTTTTAAGTTTTCGAGAAAAACTAAAATAAACTGGACATGTCGCACTTTGCACTTGGATGGAAAAATATATCTCAATTTTTTTTTATTTATAGAAAACGAACAAACAATCAAGATACATCCTACGGTTCGAATTTATGAAATTATACTCTACTATTAATGAAAAATAAGTAATTAAGCAATAATCGTAATTTCAAAACTCTAAACTTTCTCCAACTTCACCAGCAACTTGACTTTCCTCATCCTCTGGGGCTTCTGAAGATGTGTGTTTAATATCATTATTTTGAAGTAAATTTGTAAAATAGCTCGATGCTTCTCTTTATCCCAATCAGAACCATAATGTGAATTAGTAAATTTGAAATACTATTTTTGGTCTATTTTCAAAGGAATACCTAGTTTCAATTCTTGATTCATCATTATCTTTAATTGTTTTTCCTTTTTACAAATCCCTTTACCATCCCCAACATCAGTGCGATAAAATAGTTATCTCACTAGATCTAGCTTTATTCCCAAGACATTGTTTAATTACCTTATTCATCGGGTTAACTTCTACTAGGTCATGGATTAAAAGGCAAGAAAATCAATTTTGGTTTATTTAAATTTGGGGATATACCCGAACAATTGCAAGCGCATTCTTGAATCCGTTGCATACACACATAAAAATGAAATAGGCTTTTTTTGCTTAGATTTTTAAAATAAGTATAATAAATAATCTATATATATGCATATTCCTAATCAGGGAGATGAACCCAATTTTTTATTGGTTAATAGGTATACAGTATGTTCCATAAGAAAAAAATACGTTTTTATTTAACTCGCTTTTCTGCAAAACCTTATATACATGAAAACTACATATATCATGAGAAACTTAAAATTGTACCCCATATCTTTTGTATTCGACATTTTTTTATATAAAGCAAAATAAAAAAAGTGAAACAACCGGTACGTTAACCTCTTCAGGGTTCTCAATTCAATTCTCAATTATTTATAGTTATAAATAAAGTAAAATGTGAATTAAAACATGCGAGGTTATGGTTGTGTATTGATGAAACGACATATTGAAAAAAACAATCCATTGGATATATGATAGTATGTGTGCTGAACCCTATTAAACCTACATGTCCACTGTATTAGCAAGCAAGAAACTGAGTCTACTGGCGACACACTTACCCGAGTGATGCACGGGAACATGGTTGGAGGCAGTTTTTTTAAGCTAAATATTTTGAACAAATAAAAGCTGTATTACTAGAGTTCCATTCCAACGAGGTTGCTGCCAATGAGGAAAGTCAGACAAAATTCCAAGACATATCTGTTTGAAATGGATTTAAAAACGATTTTCAAATACTATAAAGAATATATTACGCCATAGAAAAATGCAAGACAGTGAGTTGCCATATGGACCAATGACATATAACACAGGTCTACAAAATAAAAAAGAGTTCTGTCTTTGCAGTCAGACCCATCATTTCCTATGTATTTTGATGCACTGAAACCAAATTTGGCAAAAAAAAATGTTTCTACCGCATCAGTTTTTTTTCTACACCCCCATATAATCCTCATAAACTCTAATAGAGGAAATTTTTCGAAAAAATTTCTTTAACTATTTTTTATGACCTTTATATTGGTTTTTTGGGTCGTTGATCACGAATCTGAAGTCAAGAATAAATTTCGACTAAATGACAGCTGTCAAATTTCACTAAAAAGTAAAAAATTGATATTAAATGCATATTCCTACGTTTTTTAGGATGCTCATTACTATTTTGTTGTAGATGTTATATTTGTGAAGGAGCTACTTAGATCTTTTTATTTATATATATTTTGTTCTTTTTTCATGTTTTGGTTTTTGTAACTGTTATACCGCGTGGACCATTTTAACCTTTAATAGGAAATAAATCGGCCGGTAGCGACAAAATAAAAAAGTTGTATACAGAAGTTGTTGGGCAAGGAGGGGGAAGTACGATCGTAACCTTTTTGGCCTCGACGTTGACCTTGAGGGTTATTTGAAGGTCAAAACAACTTTTTCAAATGGAAACAACTATTTCAGACTCCAGATTTGAAAAGAGCGGCAAATTTTACATTCAAAATGGTACTTGTCAACAAGGTCATGGCAAAGTGGCAAAAAAGTAAAATTTTCGAAAATTGTTATATAACGAGGGCTAGCTCGGGATAGAGATTGAAAGCAGTAAAATTTGTCGGTTTTTAAGGTTATTTCAAGGTCAAAGTGATTTATCAAGCGTGAAACCCTACTTTTGACCTCTGATTTGAAATGTTTAACGTCAAGGTCATTGGTATCAGGAAGTGACCTTATTCGACCCTGACAACTTTAATCAGAAAAATTGTACTGTTTCCAATCTCTATCCCGAGCTAGCCCTCGTTTTTTAACAATTTTTGAAAATTTTACTTTTATTCAACCTTGCCATGACCTTGTTGACAAGTACCATTTTGAATGTAAAATTTGCCGCTCTTTTGCTTTTACAGCGAAATTTGACAGCTGTCATTAAGTCGAAATTTATTCTTGACTTCAGATTCGTGATCAACGACCCAAAAAACAAAATAAAGGTCATAAAAACTAGTAAAAGAAATTTTTTTCGAAAAATTTCCTCTATTAGAGTTTATAAGGGTTATATGGGGGTGTAGAAAAAAACTGATGCGGTAGAAAATTTTTTTTTGCCAAATTTGGTTTCAGTGCATCAAAATACATAGGTAATGATGGGTTTGAATGCAAAGACAGAACTTTTTTTTATTTAGTAGATCTGTGTAATTAACGATACATCTTCAGAGCCCTTAAGTGCATTCAAAGACTATTTTAATTGTGCGAATATTACATGGGTAAATGTCGAAATGTCATGTTCACAATATAAAAATATGTTTTCACCACGGCGAACATCACTTAAGGAGACACCCATTTTTTTTTTACGGACAACTAACAAAACCAAAAGTTTTTACGGATCTTATCCAGTTTGTGAGGTTCCAGCTAGTTAAGAGGGTAAGTTTTGCATGAACCATTGTAACAGTTTAGCTGCTTTTCCATCTAAAATAGAAAGGCCACTTGAAGCAGAGAAGTATATGAACACTCTGTAAACTCAGCAATATTTTAAAAAAAGTAACAAAAAACTACATCACATATTACATTTTAATGTAATATGGGATGTAACAATGGTTCTATATACAGTAAGCAATGAAAGTTATCATACACCCACTTTTTGAAGTTTGCTTAAATTCTGATAAATTTTGTATTACATCATTGATTTTTTTTTGCTTCATGCTAAATTGACAGGATTATATCTTGTGATATTCTGCGTCTAATAAGCCGAAGTTGAAGGCGGTATGTCGATTGTGTGAAAAGATATCGCTAAAAAAGTAAAATTTCAATGTTTCCAAAGAAACGTAAATAACGAAAATAGTAAATTACTTTCGAAGTTGTTGGACTCGTATTAAAGAGAAATCTTCAGTGTATCTATTTGACTAACTAAGTCATTTTGAAAAAACAATTCCTAGACATGAATAAAATCTAAAGTTGAACTAAAAATATCACGAAAATTCAAAATTCTACCATCCTTAGAATCGTCTTCGTAAAAATCACTGTTCCTGAAATTTTAATAAAACACAGAGATATCTAGAGGGATATTAATCCTAAATTTTTGTTGGAGTAATGTGTGGCGTACAGGGCTTTTTTGAATTTTTCTGATATTTTTGGTTCAACTTTAGATTTTATTCATGTCTAGGAAAAATTTTTTCAAAATGACTCAGTTAGTCAAATAGATACACTGAAGATTTCCCTTTAACAACTTCGAAAGGGATTTACTATTTTCGAAGTTATTTACGTTTCTTTGAAAACATTGAAATTTTACTTTTTTTAGCGATATCTTTTAACACAATCGACCTACCTCCTTCAACTTCGGCTTATTAGACGCAGAATATCACAAGCTATAATCATGTCAGAAGCAAAAAAAAATCAATGCTGTAATACAAAAATTATCAGAATTTAAGTAAACTTCAAAAAGTGGGTGTATGATAACTTTCGTTGCTTACTGTACCTAATTCGCAGTAAAAACTCACCCTGTGTTTCAAACTCCATGTGAATCCTAAGATAAAATATCTATCCTATCCTCAATCTGGCTTCCAACACTAAAAACGACCAGATCCCAGAAACAATATTCAAAAAGGTCGACGCAATATACTTCCTTTATCCATGTGTAAAAAACGCCACATCAATAAATGCCAACAGATTTGCCCGTAATACCCGTCCGCTCTCTAAGTTATATGGGTTGAAAAGAAAAGCTGTCCTGCGTACACCCTACGATGACGTATGGGATCGCCCTTAAATGGTATTTACTGAAGAACTTCATCTTGTTCTTCCTTATATGCTGTAAATGCTAATTACTTCCATATCCACATAGTTGAGTGGAAGTATAGTATTTATGAAAATTGTTCTAAAAATTACACCGCCACACAAAATAAAGTTATCTGAAATGTACATGCGATTTATTGTCTCCGAAGTATTTTTTTCACACTAAATACAAATCAGAATTGCTCCATCACCCTTCAGTCTGCAGCAAAATGCTGAAGATCTTCAGAAAAAATGAAGACTTTGTGCTTACGAGCCGTGCTTTACGTATGATACATGATTTCCGAAGTATTTTTTCCCGCTGAACACGGATCCGGTATTAGAATTGCACCATACGATATATCTTAAGTTTTCAACAAAACGCTGAATAACACCGCCACACAACAAAAAAGTTGACTGAAATGTACATGCGATATATGGTTTCCGAAGTATTTTTTCCCAACGAATCCGGTGTGATAATTGCTCCATGACCCTTCAATCTTCAGCAAAAAGATGATGAATCTTCAGAAAAATGAAGGGCTTGTGCTTACGAGGCGTCCATTACGTGTGATCAGTGGCGGCTCGTGGGTGTGTTACATGGGTGGGCACAGGGTGTGTCAGTAGGATTACTCATTAGCTACCAATGGCGCCGCAGGCGAACATTTTTAGTCATGCGTTTTACTGACACTTCAGAATTTCAATGAAAAATTCTTTTATACAAAAATATAGACTTTCACAAGAATAATTTTTGAGATTTGGTAACTTTTTGAAATAATATTTAATCACGAATATTGAGGGCATAAATATATTAAAATAATGGGTGTGAACATGTGAAAAAAATTTGATATAGGTATCTTACCGTTATTTGTAGAGGAAATCAGCTCGCCTGTCCTTATTGTTCACAAAAATGTTAATCGCCTTTTCATTAAAGTCCCGGATTTGTTTCACCATTTTTTTCTCGATGGACAACATGGCCAATGCTGTAAGTCTCTCTTGGTTCATGGTATTTCTTAAAAATGTCTTAACACGTTTTAAAGTAGAAAAGCACCTTTCACTTTCTGAGGTGGTCATTGGAATCGTTGCTACAATATTACATAGTTTATATATCTCGGAAAATGCTTCGTTAAGGTTATTTTCCTTTAAAAAATTTAAGAAAGCCCTAACACCTTCCATAGATCTCATATCTTCTCGGTTGTACAATGTAATTAATTCTGTTCTAAGTTTACCCTTATCAAAAAAAACATAGCACTGAACACCAGTTTCAAAATCATTTTCTGGAAAGTTTACTTTGTAGGAATTAAAACTGGGTGTTGACAACAAATTTGAAAGTCAATAAAAAGTCCACCGAGTTCATTTTTAAATGTTTCACAATCAAAAACAGTAAAAACACACTTCTCAGCGAAAATAAACAATAACACTCAATCACACAAAAACGGCCACTCAACAAGTGTGACCCGTTCAGATGATTTTCGACCTATTTAACGACGTCTTCTGTCTGCAATCGTCGCCAAACTTTAGCAGTCACCGAAAAAGCCCGATTAAAAACGAGCGCTGGGAAACTGTGTGCCCACGCGCGCGAAATGATTAACACAAAAGAAATGTTTTTTATTGAAATTTGCGCTGGGCACGGGCCCCTATGCCCTTTATCACCAGTCGTGTGATACACGGTTTCCGAATTTTTTTCCCGCTGAACACGGATCCAGTATCAGAATTGCACCATATTTCAGTCTTCAGCAAAGAACTGAAGAACACCATGTTACGGTATTAAACTCATAGGCTCGATACCTCAATAACCTCAAAAACCTAGAAGCAAGAATAGAAGTGAACATCACAGAAATAATATGTATATTATTTTCATGCCACAGACTATCAGTGTTCCTACCTTTTCCCTACCTTTTAGTGGGGTAAACAACCATATACATATCTCTTTCTAGCAGTAAGATCGAATTTACAATTGATACAATAGGTAAAACTGGCATGCCATGACAATTAATTAAAATTCCCTAAATAATTTGTGAGCTGATAAAAAGGCCATTTCCTCTCTGGCAACGCAAAAGAGAAGATATTTCTGTGTCTTGGGATATACGGAACTGCGCTTTGCGGATTCTTTTCTTCTTTTGTTCGCTTTGACTGAACTCAATAGCCCTTATTTGTCCTTAAGGACACACTTTTATTGTGGATTTTGGAGAATATTGAGTCTCGGCAAAACCAGATAAGACTACATATAGGCCACACACCACTACAAAGGTAGGGAAAAGCTTTCACACATTGAAATGCACTGTTTTACGCCTATAATTGCATGACTAATTGCTGGATGTTTGCTTCTAGGCCTTCTTTTTCTTTTTACATTTTCTTCTCGTTACTCACTCGCATCTTTCTATACTCTATACTTACTTCTTTCTATCGCTTTTCTTCGCCCTGGGGGCGCAGCTCACTGCTCAGCACCTGCTCTCACACTAGCCACGAGCCTACTACACTTGCTGTACCGGGTGGGCAAATTTCGATGTTTTTATGGGGTATCTCGGTAACTGTAAGGGCTATGGAAAAATGAACCCACCTTTCCCGACCTCTTTTTTTCGAGATAAATTCATTGGTGAAAACCAGAATTTGCTATATCTTTTCGTTTTCGAGTTGTAAACGAAAATTGATTTTTTTTGAGTTTTCGATTGGTGTCGATAACTCGGTTGTTTGTAAAATTAGAAGAAATCTGTTTGCACGTTCTACAGGCACTTTTTTTAAGTAGAATAGGATTTCCTTAACAGATTTTTTATATCTTGTGTAGTTTTCGAGTTATGGCATAAACTTCTATTTTTTTAAATGGAAACCATAGCTGGCTATGATTTAGCTAAAAAGAGGATTTTTTTTCTCTTTACAACGATATATAGTTTGTGGGGTCTATGATGAGTGTTTATGCGGAAACAGTTAAAAACATATGTTTTCTAATAAAGGACAGTATAGTAATTTCAATGATTTTGCACAGTAGGCGCCTGTCATTTTGAAAACAGAACAGTTGGATATTGGGATGTAAATACACAGTTACACCTTACTGTTTGATTAATTGTTTATGTTTGGTTTTTTGCTTGCATTATAGTTTTAAAGTTTCGATTAAAGAAATTGACAAGGCGCGATGGCGTATCAAAATTACGAAAAGTTTAATATGCTAGAGTGTTTTATTCAAAATGGATATAATTCTGAAGCTGCATCGGAAGCATATTTTAATCGCTACCCTGAAAGGAGACAACCTAATATGTCCATCTTTGGTAGACTAAAAGAAAACCTCGTTGAATACGGAGGATTTAATAAACCAAGACCAAAAAATTATCGTATTCAAGATGCTGAGGATGTTGCCATAAATGTTGTTGGTATGGTAGTCGTAAATCCTTCAATTTCAAGTAGGCAAATTGAAGCAGAGTCTGGTATATCGCGACGAAGAGCACTTTCAGTTTTAAAAAAACGCAAATTTAGACCTTATACAATAAGGAAACAACAACAGCTCCTTCCAACTGATCCTGAACGCCGACTGGATTTCTGCAATTGGTACCTACAACAAATTGAGCAAGACCAATTATTTTTTTAAAATATCATTTGGACAGATGAAAGTTACGTAAGTAGTGCCGGAATTTTCAACCGACACAACAAACATTATTGGTCTGAAGATAATCCTCATCAGACTGTTGATGTTCAAAATCAAGGACGTTTCGGTTTTAGTGTATGGTGTGCCCTATATAATAACCGCATTTTAGCTTACCAACTTTATGATGACAATTTAAATGGTCAACGGTATTACAATATGATAAACTACCACATAGTAGAAGAATTTTTAGACAACTTGCCACTTAACGAAAGACGACATGTATTTTTTCAACAAGACGGGGCACCACCCCATAATACTAATTTAATCTCGGAATTATTAAATACTAATTTTGGGGAGAAATGGATAGGGAACAATGGGCCAGTAAAGTGGCCTCCTCGGTCGCCAGATCTCTCACCGTTAGATTTCTTTTTTTGGGGAACCATTAAAGACAATTTATACAAAAAGACAAATAATACACTGGTTCAACTGAGAGAAAATCTTATAGACTGTCTGAATTCCGTTTCAAATATTCACATCTATAATGCAACAAAAAAGTGTTTCAAAGCGATGTGAACTGTGCATCGCAAACAACGGACGACAATTTGAAAACTTTAGGTAAATAATCATGCTCGTATTTTTTTTTTAATCTGTCTAGTTTTGTTTTTTGTAAAATATATTGTATCGTATTTTTTACATACATTATTTGTTACAAATTTGATTGTTAAGTGTGTTAAACTTTCTTGTTATGAATATGTTATAATTAATTATTAATTAGTCACTAATATGTCATAATTAGTTATTTAAGTTTAATATACCATTCATTATATACGACTGTTACTATGTATTTATGTTACTTTTCGCATGAGTAAATTTCCATAGCAACAGTTATTATTATTAAAACATTGTTGTAACAATGTGTTACTATAGAAACTTACTCTTCCTGCAAAGAAAAAACAAAGTAAGTATACCTATACAAAAAATTAAAATTTTTAACTGTTTCCGCATAAACACTCATCATAGACCCCACAAACTATATATCGTTGTAAAGAGAAAAAATCCTCTTTTTTAGCTAAATCATAGCCAACTATGATTTCCATTTAAAAAAATAGAAGTTTATGCCATAACTCGAAAACTACACAAGATATAAAAAATCTGTTAAGGAAATCCTATTCTACTTAAAAAAGTGCCTTAACCTTAAAGAACGTGCAAACAGATTTCTTCTAATTTTACAAACAACCGAGTTATCGACACCAATCGAAAACTCAAAAAAATCAATTTTCGTTTACAACTCGAAAACGAAAAGATATAGCAAATTCTGGTTTTCACCAATGAATTTATCTCGAAAAAAGAGGTCGGGAAAGGTGGGTTCATTTTTCCATAGCCCTTACAGTTACCGAGATACCCTATAAAAACATCGAAATTTGCCCACCCGGTACACATAACACCTTCCTGGAGGCGACACACTGCTTCCGGAACCAACATAACCTCACATCCGCCACATGGTCAGAGACCGAGGGACATCTAAAGGGCGCTAGCTGCTACCGGACCTCAAGCACCCATAAGGCCCTGGGGCCAGGATCATAACAAGGTCATTTCTAAGATTTTTAAGAGTTTAATTAACGTAAATCCCGTTCACCGGCTTATCGACCATACCGATAATTTTATGCTTACGATACAAGATCTAGCGATACAGGACCTTGCTTACGATATAAGATCCTATTTGGTTTGTTCAAGATACAGGCTTAGATTGCTACCTAGAATAAGGGTATATTATTTTAAACTTAGATACACTGTCGTGCAGGCAACCTTACCGGACACATCTGACTTGCTTTTATTGTCGTTTAATAGTACGGGGGTACCTAAAACATAGAAAACCCGATCAGTTCATGCTATTTCAGTACCTCACTACCATTCAGTACTGAAAACCTGCGGTATCCAGGTTTACAGGGGAATTCATAAGATCCACCCTGCAATCTCTCTTTGTGCTTGACCCTTGTATCTGCACCCGATCCTCGATATATGTTGTACGTAATATATTTTATAATATAATAACGCTGACATATGTCATCATTGACATAGTAATAGAGCAACCGCTCTAACTGGGCCTTTAGGCTTAATTCCAGGTTTGTGTGCTTGTGTCCTAACATCCAAGGGGGAATTCGTAAGACCCACCCTGTAATCTCTCTTTGTACTTGGCCCTTGTATAACTGCATTCGATCCTCGATATATGTTGTACGTACATACACCCTAGGAAATTGCACCTTTACATATTGGCGATAGATGTGTAGAAGAGAATAAGTTAAAAGACACCAGTAAGGGCAGACAAAGACAGTTAGATGCAAGAGTGTTTCACGCTTGTGCACGTATTAGAAACGTATGAGACCTGCGCGTAATAGAAAGTGTAGAAGGGTATTTGACACGGCCTATCAGCTACCGCCTATCGCCGAATTTGGGTGGGGTTCAGTACTTTTTCGCAGCTATGGGGGTGGACATCGACTTAGCTGAATGAAACGAAATTCTTACGTAATTCTGACTTTTACAATTAATAATAATAATAATAATAATTTTTATTATTTGCCAAATCATATACATGACAATAACTTTACAATTTTACATATTATAACATAAAATTTCCAACAGATGATCTTAAAAGAATAACAATATTCTTGAGAGGGTATAATACAATAAAATTAATACAATAAAAAGTAATATACATAAAATAAAATACATAATAAATGTCTAAAGTGGAAGAATTATTACATAGACAAATTGAAAAGACAGAATGCAGAATGTAAAACAGTAACTATACATGTATGACAAGAGTAGAATAAAAATAGAAATGAGAGTATTGAGGGTTAGCTTTCCCATTTTTTTTTTAATTTAATTAACCGCCCTCAATTCAACCATTTTATGAATTTCTAATCTAGGTGTTAACAGAATATGTTTCATGAGATGCTTTTCAAAGGACGGAATACTTGTCTTATTTTGTATACATATATATAGGTACGTAGTTATATAGTTTAGGTCCTAGGTAAGTATAACATTTTTAGCCTACTGTTTTCACCATCTTAGGCGGTATATAGTTCTTCTTACGTCTATCATAGTTATGTTCGTTCCTTTTTAGGTCTGTTTTGTATTTGTTGCCTAATGTTAGAATGCAAGAAATACAGTTGCGGAGCATCTAGAAGGCCTGTTTCTATATATAAAGCATCGGAGGGGTACATAATCTCTCTTTAGTATATTACTTTTAAGATTTTTTTTGTACGATGTTTAATTTATTTAAATGTGTTTTACTGACACCACCCCATGCCAATATACCATAGATAATATGAGACTGCACTAATGAGTGATATATTATTTTTAATTGGTTACAATCGAATAAGTCTCAAATAATTTTTAATTTATGAATTAGCGAATTAAGTTTTTTAACAATATGATTAATATGTTTGTCCCATTTCAGATTACTGTCTAAAACGACTCCAAGATATTTCATTTCTTTAGTTGATGATATAATGAAATTATTATCAATGGAAAGTGTTTCGAAATGAGGTTTCATATTAATGTTCGTATAGATTGGAAGGAAATATGTTTTATTTGAATTTATGGTAAGTAGTCTGCTATCAAACCATTCTTTGATTAATTTTAAATCCTTTTCAACATTCTTTTTTAATGTTTCCCAGTCGTCTGCAGTGTAAAATATAGCAGTATCGTCAGCATATGTAATTAGTTCGCCACTACTATGTACAGCAAATAAATCATTAATGTTAAATAAGATAAGATAAGATAAGATAAGACCTAAAACAGTGCCTTGGGGTACTCCACACTCTACTTCACAATAGTCACTTAAAATATTATTTATTTTTACACACTCTTTAAAAGATAAGATTTAAATAGCTCCAAAGCTTTCTCTCTAATGCCTACGTTTTGTAAGACATCTACAAGTAATACATGGCTAACTGTATCAAAGGCCTTTGAAAGGTCTTTATCCCATTTAAAAGATTCATCCCATCACATTTAAAAGAAGTGTACGAACATAATTGTATTTATTTTCAAATTTTTGTATTCCTTAATTAACCGGTCTGCAAGACAATAAAATTGCAGTTCTATAAAAAATAAAAAAATAAAAATAAAAATCAAAAGACGAAAGAAAGAAGAAACGCCTCTTGAATAAGTGTGTCACCCCTTTGTGCTTCGTTTTTCGCCTTTTTACCGTAGGTACTTCTTCAGCGCTCTGAGAGATGAAATACCACTTAATTATTTGCACTTTTTCCTCCTTAGTGTATACCGTCATCGTTATTGTTATTATAGTAAAAACGTTTATTTAATTACAATATGAATATTTTATTTACGCAGACACGGCAAAACTGATTCCTTATTTCGGTTATTGTTCTCTAACTCTCTCTCTCTCTCTACTGTCTGGATGGATATAATATTTCTCTGTCAGTTCCCTTTACTTGAAGAGTGTATTCTTTTCTATCTTTTAATGATCGGCTTTGAAATCTTGGACTTTCTAACCCTGCATATTTTATAATAGAATAACGCTGACATATTGTCATCATTGACATTAGTAATAGAGCAACTGCTCTAACTGGGCCTTTATAGGCCAGTCAATAGAGCTTTTTGACATGACACGATTGATACCTGAAATCCGACTATGGGATACTTTTGAGTTCAGTCTTTAGATGAAAACGTATATGAATTGGACTAGTAAATAGTTGCACTTTTTTTTAATAACAAATTAGTGAAAAAAAATTGAGTTTTTTTCAGTTTTTTTTCTTATAGAAGAAAAGCTATTGAAGCAATCACATCACATCGCTGCCGCCGATTCCCCTCGCTCCCCCGCCACCAATACTAGGTCGGCTGTCAGTGCGCCGCCGAACATTTTGCGCGGTGTTCAGAGGCGTTTTACACCAATTTAATGGCATTTAAATGAAACAAAGTAAATGGACGAATTGTAGTTTACTAATGTAGTTGTATGTTATCTAATCTATCGCTCGACGTGTTATGGAATATTCAAAATACGATGTAAAAAACTTTATTCGACTATTGTGCAAAAACTATTCGTCAGACATAATCCAGTTTTTGCACACTCATTCTTCGTGATATTACCTACATTTTCCCACAAGATTTATAATGCAAAAATACTCGAATTACGAATTTATTAAGAAAAGGTAATTTTTTTGCGTTTTTTCCGAGTTTTCTCAGCGAAAAATGTACCAATTGACTTGATTTTTTTTTCATTTCAAAGGTTTTTGAATTCTCTACAACTTTCCTATTGGATGCGATGTAATTGCTTTAATAGCTTTTCTTCTATAAGCAAAAAACTGAAAAAATTCCATTTTTTTTTCACTAATTTGTTATTAAAAAAAAGTGCAACTATTTCCTAGTCCAATTCATATACGTTTTTATCTAAGGACTGAACTTAAAAGTATCCCGTAGTCGGATTTCAGGTATCAATCGTGTCATAAACTCACCCCTTTTCGAGCTCTATTGACTGGCGTATTAGGCCTAATTCCATGTTTGTGTGCTGCCGTATCTACTAGCCCCTTTTTGGCAACCTAACTAGACTAGGGAATTTTTGTATTGTCTATATGTATATTTGTTATTCGTTTTTAATTTTATTCAATTATTGTCCATTTTATTTAATTCCGTTCTTTTCTTTTATTCTCGTTTCATCCCTTTTTGTATTTCTCGTCCGACGGATATTATAACCTCGGTGGTGCCGCGCCGGGACCGCAGACGGGTTTCGACCCCCAATCTCCGGTCAGCTAGCCGCCGGCCAAATTGTCCCCGCGCACACCTCACCACCGCGAACTCTCCACACTTAAGAGGTTATAATATCCCCAGCAGTCCGTCTCCCTTCTTCAGTTTGCTGTCCCTCCAAACAGCGGCGGTGTAGCAACCACCACACCCAAAAAAAATATTGTCTGAAATGTACATGCGATATATGGTTTTCGAAGTATTTTTCCCACTGAACATGAATCCGGTGTCAGAATTGCTTCACAATCTTTAGCAAAATGCTGAACAATCTTCAGAAAAATGAAGAATTTTTCCCTAATGAGCTGTCCTTTATGTGTGATATACTGGGTGACCACGAGATAACTACATAGCCTCTAACTGAGGCACGAAAAAAGATATCGATTTCAAATTTTGAAAATGTATATCATTGAATGGGATGCAAAAATTTAGTTATAAAAACGACTGATCATCACTTCCTGTTTGACCGGAAATGCCCTAAACTTTGTTATTTTATATGGAACACCCTGTATATTATATATATTTTTTTAATTCTACTGAAAAAACTAAAACTAACACACGTATGATGTCCTATACCTACCTTTGACAGTTTCCGAGAAAATCGCGTTTAAAGATGTCAAATGTGTCATTTATAAAATTCTTTTGAAAGAAAACAAGTGAAGATAGGAACAAACTCATATGATATCTTTAACTTATTTTAGAAGCACTAAAGCATTAAAATTTCGCACATCCGGCTCAATATGAAAATACCGGAAGTCATCTTTAGTAGAAATTTACTGCAATGATTTTAATGGAATGGCCCTATAACTACAATAATTGGAAATTCGAATTCTACAAACAATTTATAATCATTCTTATGCACACTTCCCTATACCCAAACTTCATAGTTTTTGAAATATAATATTTTATGTAGAAAAACATAAGAAGATAATAAATTTAAAAAAATACAACATCTTCCATAAATTAAATGTTCAAATTGTCCACCATTCATTTGATGACATAAATGAATCCTGTTTTCAAATTCCCTTAACACATTTTCCATTTGAGCAGGAGTAATATTATTCACCGCTCTTGTAATCCGGTCGCGCAGATCTTGTAAATCAGTAGGCTGTGTTCTGTACACTGCTTCTTTAATGTGACCCCAATAGAAAAAAATATCGCAGGACTTAGCTCGCCATCTAACTGGTCTGTACGTATCTATCCAACGATCCTCAAACGTTTGATTTAAATGATCCCTAACCTTCGAGCATTATGGGCTAGGGCTCCGTCCTACTGGTAATAAATGTGGAAATAATCATTTATTGGTAAATTTTCGAGAAAGTCAGCTATTTCATTGTTTAAACAAGTGAGGATTTTCTCTTACCCAATATCTCGAATTATTTCTATTGAACATACCCATATTCGTGAAGCGTGATTCGTCAGAGAAAAGTATAAACCGGCTTAAATTTGGGCGTTGCTGCACCATAAACCAATTACAAAACTCCTGCCTCCGTTGGTGATCGGCTTCATAAAGATGGTGGTGTACCTGGTCTTACATTAGACCTTTTTTTAAAATCTTTCTGACGCTTTCCCGTCTAATTTCAATATTGACAGCAATTTGCCTAACTGAAGTAGTCGGATCTACCTCAATACACGCCAGAGTATTAATCTCCGCCTCTTCACTAACAATAAACTCGTTAGGTTCTTCTTCAATTTTTTTCAGTTTTTAAGTGACGTTCAAGCCAAGGGAAATATTTATCATGTGGTTGTGAAACAATGAAGAAAATGACGTTTAAAAACAAAAGCCTGTGACAGCGCCTACCTATATTAAAATTCCTTGGCACCTCTGATAGATGCATTGACTAATTCTATCATTTCCCATTTATGCATCGTTCATACCTATGACATTCTGACATTAAACATTTAATATCTCAAAAACTATGAACTTTGGGTATAGGGAAGTGTACATAAGAATGATTCGAAATTGTTTGTAGAATTCGAATTTAAAATTAGTTATAGGGCATTCCATTAAAATTATTGCAGTAAATTGCTACTAAAGATGACTTCCGGTATTTTCCGGTTGAGCCGGAATTGTGAAATTTTAATGATATCAGGCTTTAGTGCTTCTAAAATAAGTTAAAGAAGTGAAGAAGAAGTGAAGAACTATCTTCACTTGTTTTCTTTCAAAAGAATTTTATAAATGACACATTTGACATCTTTAAACGTAATTTTCTCGGAAAGTGTCAAAGGTAGGTGTAGGATATGATAAATGTTTTAGTCTTAGTTTTATCAGTAGAATTAAAAACAAATATAATGTACAGAGTGTTCCATATAAAATAACAAAGTTTAGGGCATTTCCGGTCAAACAGGAAGTGATGATCAGTCGTTTTTATAACTAAATTTTGCATCCCATTCAATGATATACATTCCCAAAATTTGAAATCGATATCTTTTTTCGTGCCTCAGTTAGAGCCTGGATAGTAATCTCGTGGTCACCCGGTATAGTCCGAAGTATTTTTGTCCACTGAATAAGGATCCGGTATCAGAATTGCACTATATATCTTCTGTCTTCAACAAAGTGGTGAGGTCTTCGAAATTTTTCGTGTTCAACGAAACGTTTTTTTGTGTGCACGATAACTCGAGAACCCGTCAAGATACCAACTTCAACTTTGGAACACTTATGTAAAGAGTTAGCCGAAATGTGGCGCGGGACATAGTCGTACGAATCATAATATTAAATACACGTGCTCACAACGTTACGTAACTATATACCAATTGTACACAGTGACTATTTAAAGTGGATTAAAAGTGCATTAAAAAAATACACGACTGTGATTATCTATTGTCGAGACACTTTCAGCAAATAAAAACTGTTATTTTACACTTAAATCCTGCTGGTGCTGCAAATTAAGGAGAGCCAGACCAAATTTAACACATTGACTCCGGCATGGATACGAGCTTGATCGATCCAAATTGCTGATCCATTTTTTCCGCTTTAGAGTAGGAATTTCTTAACAAAATGTGGGAGTCGACACGTTTTTTCTTTTCGGAAACACGTAAATAATGGTAAATATAAATCATTTTACATGTCAATACCTTTGGTGCTCTTGTTTGGATACATAGATTTTAAAAGTTTTACAGTGGCGGCTCGTGGGTGTAGTGTTACATGGGTGGGCACAGGGTGTGTCAGTAGGATTACTTATTAGCTACCAATGGCGCCAAAGGCGAAATTTTTTAAAATTTTCAAGGTCATGCGTTTTACTGACACTTCAGAATTTCAATGAAAAATTCTTTTATACAAAAATATAGACTTTCACAAGAATAAATTTTGGGATTTGGTAGCTTTTTTAAATAATTATTAGGCACGAATATTGAGGGCTTAAATATATTGACAACATGTGAAAAAAAATTGATATAGTTATCTTACCGTTATTCGTAGAGGAAATCAGCTTGCCTGTCCTTATTGTTCACAAAAATGTTAATCGCCTTTTCATTAAAGTCCCGGATTTGTTTCACAAAATTTAATACAATTAATTATTTGGTTTAAAATATCAAGCTGTTGCCTTATGTCTACCTTTTCCAACACACTAAAATCTAAGATGTTATGTAAATGTTTTTCATTGTAGCTAGCATGTTTCTTAGCTCGTTCATTTAAATGTTTTAAATCACTCAACCCTTCTTGAGTCCATGCACTTCGGTTGCCACCCATCACTAAACAAATAAAACAAAACAGTTTGTTTCTTTTAGGACACCCAGAAAACCACTTAAATCTGTCGTAGACACTACTATTAAAATTTCGTGAATAATTTCGCGATTTTCCTACGTCTGTTTTGAAAATAATCAAATCGAGTATCGGCCTTCCTAACCATTTCATTTCCGTTCGGATCTCGTATGTAATATCTTTATTAGTCAATAAAAAGTCCACCGCATTCATTTTGAAACGTTTCACAATTAAAAACAGTAAAAACACACTTATCAGCGAAGATAATAAAAAATCACTAAAAAAGGTCACTCAACAAGTGTGACCCGACCCGTTCAGCTGATTTTCGAACAATCTAACGACGTCTGTCTGCTGCAATGGTCTCCAAATACCAGTCACCGAAAAAGTCCGATTAAAAACGAAGGCTGGGATACTGTGTGCCCTCGGCTACGCGCGCGAAATGCGACTACGGTGGCTTCGATGCGAATTCAGACTACGGTGGCTCGGTCTCGATCGATGGTCTGTCATATATACATGATAAAAATCATTATTTGTGGTATAAAAGGAATAATAATTAGAATATGACTAGTTTGTCGTATACAATTAATTGATATTATTGTAACACTAATTTATAGTAAATTAACACAAAAGAAATATTTTCTGTTGAAATTTGGGCTGGGCACGTGCCCCTGTGCCCTTTATCACCAGCCACCACTGATGTTTTATCTGTTCCATTACCAGTGTCGACATCCGCACAGGGAAAGGGGCAAGCGTTGTCGACGACGCGACGTATCGACATTCGCAGTCAAACATGTTAAAGATGTGTCCTTTGAAATAGCTTTAAAAACTCTTCACAGTAACTATAAAGGTTTGTATGACGCCATACAAAAATTAGAGAACAGTGCGTTGTCGTTAGCGGAGTCACTACGAATAATGGACGAAGTAAATTCGTTGCTACAACTCTCACATTTAATTTCCCAATCTATCACGCTTTCCCTTTTTGAACAAAGTGATACGTACGCGGCATCAATGAAATTTAATTGTTCTGCAGGGGTTGATACTTTTGTCGAAATTATTCTATAAAAACCGAGGGCATGATTTAAACTGAAACAAGGGCTTTTTGTTAAATAAAAAGCCATTATCTAGATTTAATCGAAATGTTTCGTTCCTCAATCACTTGTTTTGGAAATTTTTCATTCGTTACTGTTAATGTATTCCAAGGTAAATACAGTATGTGTCCAGCCGACATCGTCCGGTTGTGAAAACGGAAAAATGTTTGTTTCCTCACTACCTTCGATGCGTATGCGGTTGTTTCTTTTCTGTCGTCTCAGTTCTGTTTATCCTTTTTCATAAATTGCCGATATTGTTTCTTGTACACATACTGTATATTACTATTTATACAGCGTAGCTGCGGAGGAAACACCGATATTCGGAGTAGGAGGAACCCCAATATTCGCACTAAACCACAAAAGTCAGGGCCGCACTTAGTACATAGTACATCACTGTGAGAAATACAAAAAATCTTATATATAAAAATCTCGTGTCACGGTGTTTGTGGTCGCACTCCTCCGAAATGACTCGACCGATTTTTATGAAATTTTTACGTATATTTGGTAGATATAAGAAAAAACTTTTCTATTTTTTTGACAATTTTTTTTGTATTTCCTTTTTTATTTGGCATCAAAAAATACCTATACACCCAAATTGTCAATATGGCAGATCAACGTTTGCCGGGTCAGCTAGTATATGTATATGGGACAATTGGCGTCAACCGGATCAGAGCTACGACCAAAATTAGTAGCAACCAAAAAAATCGAACAAGGGCTCATTTTAAAGCTTAGAGCGTCTACTTTCAAATGCCCAATGTGCCTTTGAAAAATCCAATATGGCGGCTCCAATATGGCGACCGGAAGCCGGAGAAAAAATCGAGTGTCCAGCAAAAAAAGCTTGTAAAAATAAAAATTCGCAACCAGTTGAATCGTTGTTTGACTAAAATTGTAGCTGATGGAGGTCTTTAAAAAGCTGGTTTGGCAGGTTGACAAAATCCAATATTTTCGGCGGATCAAACAAAAAGCGGATCCAATGTGGCGGTCAAATATGGTGGCCGAGTTTTTGAAAATCAACAGGTTTGTACCAACTTTGGTTTTCGAGGGTTTTTGGGGTCGCCGATTACGAATCTTAGATCAAATTTGCCAAATTTAAGATGGCGGATTCAATATGGCGGACATATTTTTAAAAATCAACCAATTTGCACCAAATTTGGTATGCGGGGGTTTTTGGGGTCGCTGATTACGAATCTGAGGCGCTGATTACGAATGTAGGCGGAAACTCAATAACCCAATCCATTATATTGGGTCCGCCATCTTGAATTTTAAAAATCAAACTTCGGATTCGTAATTGATTTCCCCTAAATCCCACGTATGACAAATTTGGTACCAAATTTCGAAAATTTCGTCCGCCATCTTGAGTTTGGCAAATCTGACCTCGGATTCGTGATCAGTGATCCCCAATACCTCCGTATACCAAAGGTGCAATTGGTTGATTTTCAAAAATTCGGCCACGATATGGGATTTTTGACCGCCATGTTGGACTTTGTCAACCTACCAAACCAGCTTTTCCCTCGACCCGATAGGTTGCGAATTTTTTTTGCTGGACACTCGATTTTTCTCCGACTTCTGACCGCCATATTGGATTTATCAAAGACTCACTCGGCATTTGAAAGTAGACGCTCTAAGCTTCAAAATGAGCCCTTGGTCTATTTTTTCCTAGATCGAGCCCACTTTTAAGTCTGGCAGACATAGTATATCTACAGATCCGTTAAATGAGTGCAAAGGGTATTTTAAGTATGCCTGTATTACATCTGTAGATGTCGAACGATCGTTCTCAAAATATAAGCATACATTTTCACTAAGTACATCTAACGAGTTTAGATGTAGGTGAATATTTATTTACGTTATTCACACCTTATTGCAACATTGTCGTGACCTCTCATATGTTAAAGAACATTTAACAAAGAACTTGAATAAAACATATTTTCTGAAATTATAAATTTTTTTCAGTTTTGAGAGTTCACCATGACGTATACTGGGAAATATTTCTTGCGTATTCCCTACATCTCAACGGGCACTGTGTATCATTTATCTCAATGTTCATTCCAGTACATTATTTGCCGCATATAATTAGGTGGCATGAATTAATAATTGTCTAGCCCTAACACGACTTTCGATAAATTATACATACGAGTATATGACAAAAACTGATTCGAGTATTATCTTGTTATATACAGCGTGTCTCAAATTCGATGTCCCAAGGGCGAACCAAAGAACTCATTAAAAATTTGAATTGGGATATTGAAGTAGGACTATCAGGACTTGTTTTTTGCCCTGAAAATATGGTTGTTCAAAATTTCAAAAATGTCCGTTATGTCGTCATTAATATATATTTCCCAGCAACATAGCCCATTCATTGAATACTTTAAAAATGCGTTATTTTTCTGATAAACTTTGGCTAATGAATTTTTTTATAACTGTTATAAGCCATAATTAAAAAAGAAACATTGTCAATTCATCGAAAAAAATGAGTAAGTGTTGACTTACTCTCATGTCTTGTATATAGGAACTTACCGAGTTGCTTCTGTCACATACCTATAACCCCTTCGTTTAACTTAAAAATATATATAATAAATATTCTTGTTTTTACTTCACAATAATGTTATACTCAGAGGAGGAGATCGTCTTGTAAAACGTTTCAAAGATCTATTTAATTATGAGCTATTTTTCTATATATTTATTTATTTGTATATTTAAAACGTTACAAAGAACTTATATTACGGAAATTGAAATTAAAATCATAACTCTGAGACCTTGTATCTTGGTTGCCAATAACTTTTGGACGAAGCTAAGGACAATGTTAAAAATAGCCGTTTTTTAACGCATCTGGGGGGCACGAACGAAACCCTACATAAATGATTGTTTATGATTAGTAGAAGTCAATAATATTCATAGAAAACCCTAAAAGTCCGGGAAAACTACTGCGTTATCTATATAGTACACCATCTCAATCGACTGCTAATCTACAAGACAGTTACAACAAAAATAAAAAAGTTTTCAAACCCAAATACCAGACCATATGCCTTTTTTGGTTTTTGGGCCGCTGAATCCAAATCTGAGATTCGTTTAGCTCTGTCACCTCAAGATTTTTTTTGAAGCTCATTTGAAGGTTATATCAGGCTCATATTATGTAATTATAAGGTCGAATATAATAAACATGTTCCAATAACTTGTTCTATATGTTTTCGGGGTCACCCGATCTGAATCCGAAGTTCATTTGATCACACTGTTGGGGTTCAAGGTCATTCCAAGGTCAATCGAGAGCCATTCTAGGGTTACTATAAGGTCAAATTAAGAATAAAACGCTGCACGTTCCTAACCATAGACATAATTATGTCTATGTTCCTGACACTTGTTCTATAACTTTAAAGGCTATTATTGGACATACTTGCGGATGTAAGGTAGGTAAAAGAACAGTAGATTGCTGTACGCACGTAATGCTGATATTGTGGTATTTTGGATACGCAATAAATCTGAACGAGATTCCTCGTGCTCCAGATCATTCACAAGTTTTTGATTTTGAAAACGATGATGAGAATGAGAGCGAAATTGAAAGCGATTATGAATAATGAAATATTGGTATTACTATACATCGATAACAATTGCAGTAGAATTTTAAAAACAGAAAATAAATGAAATACTAAAAACATATGAAAATACTTTATAAAATACAAAAAGAAATCTAAAAAAATAAAAAATAAAAAACAAAAAAAATATGAAAAACGATAAAAAAACAAAAAAAAAACCCAAAAAAAAAACATAAAAACGATAAAAAACAAAAAAAATGTAAGGAACGCTAGAGAGGATCGCCTCCTCGTGACGCGTTCTGAGAAACACTTTTTGTGGCTAAATGATCCTCGCATAGTTAGGTGTATTTTTATTATTTTATCTTACTATAACCCAATGACCCTCTTTTGACCTTCGAATGGCCTTGAACCTCAACAGTGTGATCAAATGGACTTCAGATTCAGATCAGGCGACCCGAAAACATATAGAACAAGTTATTGGATCATGTTCTGCTCATTTTTTGTATTTAACCTTACAGTAATCCTAGAATGACCCTCGATTGACCTTGGAATGACCTTGAACCTCAACAGTGTGATCAAATGGACTTCAGATTCAGATCGGGTGACATCTGGAACATGTTTACTATATTCGACCTTATAATTACATAATATGAGCCTGATATAACCTTCAAATGAGCTTCAAAAAAAATCTTGAGGTGACAGAGCTAAACGAATCTCAGATTTGGATTCAGCGGCCCAAAAACCAAAAAAGGTATATGGTCTGGTATTTGGGTTTGAAAACTTTTTATTTTTGTTGTAACTGTCTTGTAGACTAGCAGTCGATTGAGATGATGTACTATATAGATAACGCACTAGTTTTCCCCGGACTTTTAGGGTTTTCTATGAATATTATTGACTTCTACTAATCAGAAACAATCATTTCTGTAGGGTTTCGTTCGTGCCCCAGATGCGTTAAAAAACGGCTATTTTTAACATTGTCCTTTGGTTAAATCATAATATTTTTACCCAAAGAATCTGAAGTTTCGTTGCATTCCCTTATTAATGGGACACCCTGTATATTACAATTATTGGAGTTATTATAAGTTATTATTAGGGTTACGAACGTTTGCGGTAACGCAGGGCCGGACTGGTAATCCGTCATGTTACTGACATACGTAGACATATGAGAGAATAAAAAGACAGGTATAAAAATATGTTAATGTATATGTACATACCTATTGCTCGTGTCATTTAGAAACACCGACTGTCCTCATTGCTTGAGCGTACGTTGCCACGACCAGTAGTCTTTCTGCATGTATTCTCGTTAAACGTGAGCGACTTGGCCTGTTTTGGTTGTAAAAAAAATATCGTTCCACATCTACTGAAGTTAAAAATGCAAATTCAAAATAGTTCACATGGAGAGAGGACGACACAACACGCAGCCACAGAAATTTATTACGTACATATGTCTTCTTTGGTATTTCCCATGATACGTTGATATGTCTACTGTAAATATGTTTTACGCAATGTATGGCTACTAGGCAATAGAAAACTAATAAGTTTTTATACTAGGCAATAAAAAATAGAAAATCGGATATTAAAAACATTATGCAAAAAATCGAACCAAAATTTCTCTTTTCTAACCGTACCAGATATATATTTTTTTATGGATATTCAAATCTAAATGTCTCTTACGCTCCTGACGATCAAGAAATATATATCGACGATTGCAAGGAATACATAAAATATGTGATCTGTCTATTGTAAAATCTTTGTAATTTTGAATAATCTTTTAAGTCTATTCACAAACGGTAACGACTGTGCCATCATTGCAGAAATCCACACAAAATCATGTAATATGTAAATATAGTACACCAATTCACTAGTGATTAACTCGCGACAAAAAATTATTTTCAATGCGGCGGTCGACCCGTTTACACCGCCGCACCGGCAGGTCGCTATCGAAATAGCTCGTTGTATTACGGAGAAAGTGTATTACACAGTCCTGGGTTCTCGCGAAGCCTTCGTTCAGGATACCATTCTACACACGGGCAGTGGCATGGGTATAGACGGGCAAGAAATATACGCTTAAAAATACGGTTTATACTTTAATTATCATGGAGTTGAATAGTGCTGGCTCTGCATGACAGCATATTTTTCCGGACCTTAGTTATCCTAAGATTTTCGGTCACTGGGAATTTGAAGGTGATGAAGACCATAATATGACAGGTAGCGATCTTTTCACGGCGGCTACTTTAATTTAATTTAATAGTTTGATGTATAAAAAATATTTTTCTTTCACAAAAAGGTGTTATAATTAATTGTTCCGTGTCGGTTGCTATTATAATTAATCTGGGAACGTTTTCGGTTCATCGACCCATATAATTTATATAAATGATGTTGAAATGATTTATCGTTGTTCCCTTTCTTCACAGAAAATCCCATTATCAGTATATTTTTTTCTTTCTGTATTATGTGTTCAATTGTAAGCAAAATTTGTATATGTGAAGTTGGTACCTACCAGTTGACAATTTTCGTGCAACACTGAACCACAAAAATGTTCCCAACACTCCAACAATCGAATTTTTAAAAAATATTTTTGCGATCGATTGGAAAGTTTTGTGATAATATTGTTTATGTTTACGAGGTTTTGTTTTGATACGATTTGTCTTTTTAACAATATCCTGGAGTTCACCAAAAAATGTCCTAAGCCTCTTAAGACCTAAACAAAAACTAAACAAATAAAATAATGTCACTTTTACAAATGTAACATTTGTAAATGTGACATTATGACAAAGTGGCATGGATCTAGAAATGTAACGTTCGTAAAAGTTGACATTAACACAAGTGACAATAATATTATGTGTATTTTTGAGATTGGTTGGGTAAAAGAGAAACCAAGATTTTTTTCGAAAAAAATTAGAAAAAAATACACATAGGTGTGACAATTCTCGAAATAATTATTTTTAAATACACATAGGTACACTTAGAGACAAAAGTCTACATACACTCCCATAATAAATACTATTATAGGCTATTTCGTGAAAAATATATTTTAAATCAAAAGAAGAAAAATACGGCCATTGTCCTTGTACTTCTTTTAATAAAAACATAAAAATATTTTTCAAAATACATTACAGTACTATAAATAAAATACATTATTTCTTGGTAATACACTAAAATGTAGGACAAAAGTTTACATACAGCAGGACGTTTTTAATTTCTAAATTACAATTTTTAAATTTAAATTTTAATTGATATGAAGTTGCCTGTCCTTTAGCTAAAATGACGGCATGCATTCGTTTTGGCATGGATTTTACAAGTTTTTGCGTAACTTCTGGTTCAATACCGTCCCATACTTCTTGACAGTTCCTCCCACAGATGCTCGATGGGATTCATGTCGGGAGACTGAGGAGGTGTGTGCAATTGGTGAGGTACGTTATATAGTAACCATTCCTTTACTATTTTGGAGGAGTGTTTCGGGTCGTTATCGTGCTGAAAATAGTACGACCCCTGTAGATCCAATTTTTCTGCGCTAACTCGAAGATTAGCTTTAAGAATATTCAGATAATCGAACCTATTCATAATAGTGTCGATGAAAACGAGATTTCCTACTCCAGATGCTGACATGCACCCCCCAAACCAGAACATTTCCTCCTCCGTGTTTCACAGTACCAACTAAATTACGTTGTTCTAAGGAAGTATTTGGTTGCCGCCAAATTTTTTACTCGTCCATCATTGTGAAAAATGTTGAATTTACTCTCATCACTAAAAATTACCTGAGACCAGAACTCGTCTCCATATTTGGCAAGTTGTTTGGCAAACTCCAGTCGCTTTTTGCGATTTTTCTCACTGATAAAGGGCTTTTGCCGGGCTATTCGGTTGGCATATCCTTTTCTTTTTAACACCCTACATATGGTTTTTTGGGTGACACTCTTTATTAGTTTCCTCCAACATCTCCGCGGCAATTTGGGGAGCATTTAGTCGCGGATTTATTTTTACTTTACGTGCGATGAGCATCTCTTCACGGTTAGAAAATATCTTCGGACGTCCTGAGCGGTGTTGAGAAACAACAGAATTGTTTTTTTTGTAATTCCTAATTACTGTTTGAACAGTGGAGTGACTTTTGTCCAGTAATTTGCCTATCTCTCTTAACGATTTACCATCCATATGATATTTTAATAGCAGTTCTCTTACATCTGTGGATATTTCTCTGCGCTTTGCACTCATTTTAATAAGCGACATAAATGTATGCACTGCAACCACGTTACTTAAATACTGAAGGCACTGACACATCAATTGCAACATATAATCTGCAAAACAATTGACGCGTCCTGCGAGTTAGAACATGTCTGTTGAGTCGTATGTAGACTTTTGTCCCAGCATTTTGCGCCTTACTAAATATCTCTGTGTTTTTAAATGTTATTGCAATTTGTTTAAAATTATATTCTTGTGTGGTTTTATTTAATTAAGTATGAGGTAAATGATCACATTATACTTATCTTGATTTACCATATAATTTTCAAAATATAGCTATGTTATAATTTCTTATACGAGTGTATGTAGACTTTTGTCTCTAATTGTAAGTGACTTAAGTACATGTATAGCATTTCACACATAATGGTGCGGCAATCTGAAAAACATGTTGTATACCGATATTTGCGAACTTAGAGTCCATAAATCACTGATATCAGGTCTCGGTTGGGATACCACGGGCCTGTGTGTCTTCCGAGTAGGTTCATTTTTCGCTCTCTTGCCTACCAGCTGTGGGGCTGGGACTCGGTCGCGAACTGGAGCAGATGGTCGATTTGCCCACCATCATACTTCATCATCGCTTTGGCTAAATTAAGTCTGTATTGCAGTAGGCCCAACTTATCCTTGCTTTCAATATGTTTTTTCTTTAGAACAACGTGTGGACATTATCCAGGAATTGACGACGATCAGATCCAGAAAGTGACAGAAGGTTCTTACAGTCCATTTTTAGTCCGCAGCGCTTCGGTAGTAGCGATTAACCTATTACACAAATCTATACCACCCATGTAGGTATTATAATTTTTGACAATTGCTGGCTGGGACGCGTTAATCTGTCGTTTTTGTATTTTGCACCAACGCTTGCAGGTATCTGCAGGAACACCCCCATGTGGAAAGCATTGTAAGTCTTTGTATTTTCAGAACACACTTATAATAATATCCTTACTCCCTTTTTCATAACTCTTTACTTTCTCATCTCACTACCCCGTTGGCAACTGTTTGTCTTCAATTTACTTGATACCAACCCAATCATATTTGTTACCGTCCCAGTCACAAAGATCTCTGTGTTACTTTTAATTAAATGCTCATCTCATTTCATCAACGCGTTTCATCAATAAAAAGTTTCAGACAGACAGGGCGTACTTTAAGCAAGTTGTGGCCACTTTAAAGGAGTCAAACAAAAACGATCAGACTGCGCAGAAATCTAAGAAGAAAATAGCGTTAGGAACAGAAGTTATTACTAGAGAAGAGGTTTTATAACGTTTAAAATACAAGGAGAATAAATAAAAAGGAGAAAAGAAGAACAAGTTAAAAAAACAATTAATAGAAGCAAAGATAAGGAAAACCATCTCAAACGAAAACCTTTACAGCGAAATAACATTCCCGACAGCGACACTGATGAAAATGAAGAGACCATTGAATATGAAGAAGAAGACCGGAAAATTAAGGACAAGATAGCTCAACAAATGGAAGAAGAAGAAAAGATAAATTACCGGAGAAATCGTTAAAAATTTATCAGACTTAGCTGTGGACGACTAGATTCTTTTTAAATTTCCAGGAAAAAACAGGATATGTATTATGTGGTCCAAAGTCGCTCCCAGTGCGCCATGGCAAATAATAATAATAGCCACTCCTTCCCGCACAGGTCCCTGAGAGGACCTAAGGGGTTACTCTTCGGAGTAATTATAGGGTGAGTATTATTATTTTGTAGAAAGTGTTTTTTACGAAAAACTCTGTGTTTAAATTTCTTTCTGTTGATGACATTTCTATTGTTACAGAAAATGATATTGTAATGATTTTACCAACTCCAACAATTAGCAGAGACGTGGAGAAATATCATTCCAATTATCAGTTGATGGTTATGCTGTCAAGTAGGAACTTCTATTTATTTAAATAAGTATATTCAAATCACTGCTTTAGTTCACTCTTATATTCTTAATTTTTTTGTTCAACTCACTACAGATTTACGAGTATATATTTTTTTTGAATAAGCTAAACGTATACCGGGTAACCACGAAATGACGATCGCCCCTATATCTTCTTGGTCTTACAAAATATGAATTTCAAATTTGGGCACCTCAAATAACAGTTAAATATGTATTAATTCGACCCATTTAGCATTATCTGTCGCTACCGATTTAACCGGAAATAATGCTAACATTTACTTTTAAATGGAACACCCCGTATATTTTTACATTTTTGGGTTCAGGAGGTCATTTTGCATACAACTATGGCATATTGAGATAAAAATATTAATGAATGACATTTTTATGGGCAAATATAATTTTTAATCTAGGTGGCCGTGACCCCAAAAAAATGTTTTGTTTTGCTTCAATAAATAATCAAAAAAATACAATTATGACATTATGTCATATGACATTTGTGTTATAGGCTTTTAAACGTTTCGGAAATAGTTTTACCAGAATAACTCATTTGTTTTAAATGGCACCATGGTGGCCCACTAGGTTCTTTCAATAAAGCATTTTAATACCGATGACTTGGTAGCAAACACTCCACTATTTATTCATATTATAATACACAAAAATTCATAATAAGGATATCTCACAAGATACCTAAAAAATGAAAATAAACTCATAATATTTAACACCGGATGCCTATCCAGTAGGTGCCTTTGAAATGTAACAAAAGAAACAAATCAATTAATCTGACAGCTCAAATGATATTTAGTTATATGAGAATCCGATATTATGTTGGTGTGTATTAAAAAATCATGGTTTATTCACAAAGTGACAAAGTAGATATTCTGTTGATATACGGGGAATGTAGCAAAAATAGTCGGGCAGCCTGTGATTTATATGCAGAGCGCCATCCACTTAGAAATCATCCTAGCAGACACTATTTTCTTAGAGTTGAACGGGAGCTGAGACAATAAGAGAGTAGCTCAAGAACACCAAAGGCCAATCATTAATGAAGACACCGAAATTAATGTATTAGCGTAAGTTTAAATGAATCCTAGTGTTTCAATACGAGAAATTGCAAGTGAGTTAGATATAGGAAGAGGAAGAATAAGAAAAATTCTTAAAAAACACAAATTTAAGAGTTACAAATACCAGCTTCACCAAGCATATATGAAAACGATTTCATGCGGAGGGTTCAGTATTGTAGACGGCTTTTAGACAATGGAATTAGATCTCCAAACTTTCAGTAGGTATACTATACTATTTTCTGACGAATCCCGTTTTACAAACAACGATATGTTCAATATAAACAATTTGAGGTACTGGGCGCAACAACAAGACTTTTGAGGCAAGGCAATTTTCAAGAAAGTTTTGGTTTTAACATTTGGGCAGGCATTATGGGTAACAGAATCATAGGTCGCATATTTTTTTGATGGCCCACTGACAGGAGAAAGGTATTTAGGTTTTCTGAGAAATGAAAGTGAAGAATGTTTGGAAGATTTACCCTTAAATCAGTACCAGTTGATGTATTTTCAACAGGAAATAATGCCGCCCCATAATGCCAGAGTAGTTGCAGAATATTTAAATGGTCGTTTTGGGAATCAATGGATAGGAAATAATGGACCAGTCGTATGACCAACGCGATCACCTGATCTAACGACGTTAGATTTTTATTTTTTTGGGCCACATTAAAGAACGTGTGTATTCAACAGTACCAACTACATTAGACAATTTGAAAGATCGAGTTAGGAGGGCAATACATTTTACAACACAGGACAATCTCACCAATGTGGTAAGAGAATCTTTGGCAAGAGCAATACATTGTGTAAATGTCCGTTGTCAACATTTTGAACATTTGTTATATTTTTTTTAGATATATGATACAGTAATAACTGAATTTTAATTCGTTTGTTCCTTAATTTGTTCGTTTGTTAACATTTATTATAAATCACATGTATTATAATATTATGGCGATGGGTGGTGTGGTAAGTAAAGCACTTTAATCGGTTATATGTACAGTTATTTATTTACATATTTACAAGATAGGATAGACCGCGGAAGTCCGGTAAAACGCGGAGATAGACTCCAGTGTGGAGCCGGTGAACAGTAACGATGAACTCTAAAGAGGGACTTCCGGAGAGTGACCGTCCAAACGGAAAGTAAAATCCCCTAAACCAATAATTATACACAGTCCAGTGGAAACCAGTCTCCAATAAACAGTTGTAAACTTAATTAGGGAAAGCCCAACCGCAGGTCAGTTTGGTAAAACCAAACCCGAAAGAGGCTGTACCAGCACTTTGTCACGTATTTACAGAAATACACAAATGGTACACGCCGAAACGTGAAAATTAGGGTTTTACAGCAATATTCATAAATAAGTAGGTACGTACCTACCACGTACATAATTCAACTAAAATTAGACCCTACCTATTACACAACAATAGACCCTACAATATGAATAAATAGAGGTGTGTTTGGTACCAAGTCATCGGTATTAAAATGCTTTATTGAAATAACGTAGTGAGCCACCATGGTGCCATTTAAAACAAATGCTTTACTCTGGATAAACTATTTCCGAAATGTTTAAGACATCATATGACAAATGTCATATGACATAATGTCATAATTGATTTTTTTTATTATCTATAACTATTATACAGGGTCGCTGATATGTATGGAAACGGTCGATTATCTTCTAAAGTAAGGTAGCTAGCGAAAAAATGTTAAGACACAAACGTTTTAGGGTTTTTTTAAAATCTATCACAATAAAGAAAAATTAAGTATACAAGATCAGTCAAAAAGTCATGACGAAACAAAGTTGCTTTTTATTGAATGGAACACCCTGTATATTATTCCATATTTCAATTCTTCTCAAAATTATAAACAAAATTCATATAGCACATCGAATACCTAAATTTAACTGTTTTCGAGATATTGTATTTTGAAAATCATTTTCTTATAAAGTATACAAAAATATTTTAGTTTATTAAGTTTATAGTCCATCAAGTTACCTTTGAAGGTTTCTAGCTCCATAACAACGCCGCTTCGTTCTTTTGTCTAACAGTGATGATCTTGACAACACATGTCAAAAATACATTTAGTGTAAATTATTTTCGCGCAAAAATGGCACGTTTAAGTGAAATCGAGCGTATTGAAATTTTAATGATCATAGGATATGGTGATAGAAGACGAAGTTTTGACCAAGTAGTGGTTATTTTTAATGAATTGCATCCCGATCGGGAACCTCTTTCTAAATCAACCGTTTCAAAAACATTGCAGAGTTTTCATGAAACTGGAGGTGTCAACGATCGACCAAAAAGTGGAAGACCAGTAAGCGTTACAAAACGAAGAAAATTCTTTGAATGTCATGTTAGATGTGGTGGAAAATCCAATAAATTCGACGCAACAGAGGGCTGTAAATCATAACATGAGTCGATATTCCATTTAAAAAATTTGCAAACGTGAAAAATTCCATCCATATAAAATTCATATGTTACAAGAGTTGAGTGAAGACGATTTTGACCGTAGAATCGAGTTCTGCGAAGTTATTATGGATAAATTAAACGAAAATGTCAACTTTGTCAACCACATATTGTTTTCTGACGAATCTACATTTTGTTTAAACGGGCACGTAAACCAACACAACTGTAGGTATTGGTCAGACCAAAATCCACATTGGATGGAGGAAGTTCACACCCAACGACCACAAAAAGTAAATGTTTGGTGTGGCATTTGTATTTCCGTTTATAAAAGTAATTTTATAAACGGAAATTTGACCTCTGAACGATATTTATTACTTTTGCAAGAGCGTATTATTCCAGAGCTTAGACGATTATTCCCGAACAATAACAATCCCAATTTACCGGCAGAACAAATATGGTTTCAACAAGATGGGGCTCCTCCACATTTTGGACGTTTGGTACGGGTATATCTAGATGAAACCTTTCCTGATAAATGGATTGGACGCAGGGGGCAATTGAATGGCCAGCTAGGTCTCCCGATATGACCCCACTTGACTTTTTTCTGTGGGGTCACATAAAAAATGTAGTCTACAAAAATAGGCCGCAAAATATCGAAGAGTTGCAAGAAAGGATAAGGCATGAAATTTCCACCATTCCTCCCAACACACTTTTAGATTCACTACAAAATTTTGTTCAACGAATTCATTACTGTCAGGGAGGTAAATGGTGAATACTTTGAGCACCTTATAATAAAATAGAATTCCAAAAAAAAATTATTTGTTGTTTATTAAAACTTGTTTTCTCTCTTTTTTTTTCTGGCATAACTATTGTTTTCATAAAATTTGAAATATCCAGGACATTCATTAAAAAATACATTTTTTCGTTTCATGCATTTTTATCAACCCTGAACAATTATGCTTTTTTATTTTCTGTAAAAAAATAATAATTAAAATTTAATCATCCATATCTTCCACCTTGTGTAATTTTCATAATAAATATCCATCATTTCGGGCTTTTCCTTTAATCAATTTGAGAATAGTAAAAAGTTATTTTCAAAATTCGATATCTCGAAAACGGTTAAATTTAGGTAACGATGTGCCATATGAATTTTTGTTTAGAATTTCGAGAATAATTGAAATGTGGAATAATATACAGAGTGTTCCATTAAGGAAAAAGCAACTTTGTTTCGTCATGACTTTTTGACTGATCCTGTATACTTAATTGTTTTACTTTACTTTACTTTATTGTCTTAGATTTTAAAAAAACCCTAAAACTTTTGTGTCTTAATATTTTCCGCTAGCTATCTTAATTTAGGAGATAATCGACCGTTTCCATATATATCAGCGACCCTGTATATTAAGCAAAACAAAAATTTTTTTTTTGGCGTCACGGCCAATTAGATTAAAAATTATATTTGCCCATAAAAATGTCATTCATTAATAATATCTTTATCTCAATATGCCGTAGTTGTATGCAAAATGACCTCCTGAACCCACAAATGTAAAAATATACAGGGTGTTCCATTTAAAAATTCAAAGTTAGCATCATTTCCGCCGAAACCAGTAGCGACAGATAACGCTAAATCGGTCGAATTAATACATATTTAGCCGTTATTTGACGTGCCCAAATTTGAAATTCACATCTTATAAGACCAAGAAGATATAGGGGCGAGCGTCATTTCCTGGTCACCCGGTATACATTAGCACGAGAAAACGCACTTGCCCCATACTCGACCACTGACTGCTTTTAAAACAATTTTTTTGTTCGGAAACAATGATTTTTAAACCAAGTTTTTTTATTTATCATGTTGACAATTATACATGCTTGTGAGAAAAAAATAAGACTAAAAATCTTTACAATGTTCTACGGAATATTATTTTTTAACTTGACCGAATTTATAACTTACCCCAATTACATTATGTCTGTTAATATTTCTTTAAACAAATTACAATACTTTTTTAATAATTACAATTAGGAGAACTAAAAAACTATTATTCGGATTATTTTTTTCAGTTGATTAGTTTGAATATTGTCAGTCATTGGTTCCACCATTTGAAAACAGGCTCTGCAAAAGTGCCATCCTACAAGAATAATACATCTTGGAAATCATGTGTCAGCGCCAATTTATTTATCCATTTCCACGTCTTTCAGTTCTCATGTCAACCGAAATCGATTATCTATACCTTCAAAACCTTTTCTCGTCAATGTTTTGCTGGAAAATATTGCTTCCCCCAATAAACGACACTCACCTTTCAACAACACTTTAACGTGTGAAGCCTACTGAACTGTGGTATTTAAGAGTTGCGTCGAGACCAAAGACGAAATTAAGTGGAATAACTTATAATCTTTGAATGATTAAAATGGGACCGAAAAAAAGAAGAGAACATTAGTTAGGGAACGTTTTACTGAATGGTAATAAATTAATAACACTTGTAACAAAAACAATCTGGAATTTACTGGGATAAGAATAGGTCTGGGGGAAATGTTTTGAGTCGCTAAATCAATTTTGGAGTCCGTTTTGTCCCATCAGACGTAGGTTTTCAGGGTTTCTGTAAATTGTATTTTTTGAATAAAAATATCCCCAAAATTATAACAGGTAAAAGGAATTCTGACTTTTCTGGCGTTTTTTATCATGATAAATAAGACATTATTATTGAAAATAAAATTGGTGGTATTTGCTTCCTACTATGACCATTTTGAGCCATAATTTCAGCCAAAAAATTTTATTTTCTGAGTTTTATTTCGAATATTACCCAACGAACAATGTTAACAAGTGCCGTTTTTTGCCCACCCAGACTCACCTAAAAGCCCATCGGATTTTATAGATTTTGAGCCACTGAACTCGACTCGCTATTAGAAACTTTAAAAAACGTCACGAATATTGCGAAATTCAAGTTAAAACGACTGGTTTTTCACAAAAAAAATGAGTGCTTTGTTTGCAACACATATTGTTTGCTTACACATAGTACGAGATCCGGCTGCAAGATTGTTACGTTCATTGAGTATTTAATCAAAATCAAAAATTTGTATACAATTATAAAAGGGGCAATATGTTTTGGCCGGGTTTACCTATTAAAATGGGCCCGCTAGTATTTTTAATTAACCCATTAACTCCCAAACAGACACAATTTTTCGTCCTTTTTGGAGCGTCAATCTCGAAGGGAAATTAATTAATTCGCTCAATAAAAACCACTTATCCTAATGTTTTCGGATGTGATCTTTCGATTTCCGGGGTCAGAATTGTGATTAAATGCTCTAGAAAAAAAATATGGCTGACTTTATGGAGAAAAGTACTGAAAATTTGGAGATTCTTTTTTTTGTATATTTTTTTTTTTTGGCCAAAAATTACTCTAACCTACGCCGACTCTAATATTTTCAAAATGGCGGATATAGCATAAAATCTCATGAAATAAGAATTTTTCTCTAGTATTAACGAGAAAATAATGTTATTGTGAGTTTTTTTTGATCCACAGTCATTTTCCTCAATCAAAACAATACTACAAAATATATTTGACTAAATTTTCAATTTTCAATGATGGCGGCCGGATTTCTCAAGAAATGGCACGTTTTTTATTATAAAAAGTAAATAGGAGTTTGTAATTATACTTTTTCCTATGCCATTTCATGTTTTAGTAACATTTTGAGTTATTCCTGGTAAAAAAAGTCTGAAATCCAAGATGGCGGATTCAATATGGCGGACATCATTCTTGAAAATTCAAAATTTGAAAACGGAAAAATTCATCTTAGACTAGTCATATTTTAGACTAGTAGAATTCTGATGGAAAATGTCCTCTCAATCTTTTCAATCAATAAAAATGCGTTCTATCTGAGTTTCTTCAACGCGAATACATCCCTAAGTGCATACTATATAATGACTCGTAAGCTCTCGTCGAAAAACGGCAAATGGGCCGAGCTTAGGGAACAAAAGCTCCGCGCGTCGCTCTATTCGCTCTCTTATCCTCCGCAGCTCCGAGTCAAGTCGTCTCCGCTGGTCTCCCTAGTGGGACCTGCCTAACACTGCTGTGGTACGTTTGGGAGCCCGCATCAACAACGTAAGTGGTTTAATTTCTTTCCCACGTCGTAGAGTTCCGCACCGGAACCCTCTACATGGGAGAACTTCCCAAATTCGCCACTCATGAGACACAACGACGCTGCACAACTTATTTCCATAGCGTGTAGCGTCCCCCTCGTGCGTTCCCACGTGGCAAGGGACGCACATCAACACCGTCTCATCATTCATCATCAACAACTAAGCGTCGGCGCGGACACCCCAGCCGGGTACCTCCTGCCATTTTCCCCGCACCGCGCTATGACGATACATATTAAATCCGCCATCTTGGATTTCAGACTTTTTTTACCAGGAATAACTCAAAATAAAACAAAAAAAATTCTCCTCATTTTGACATGTCTTTATTATGGGATTGCCCCTGGAAAATATTGCGATCTGCGTCATGGTTTTGCGTCACGGCACGTTTGGTAAAGATGGTTTGCCTAACCTGAAGGGCAAAATCTGGGGTAGGGAAAAACTCTATCGAGCATCATGTATGTGACGCATGAGGCCATGGGTCTTGATGGTTTGCCTAACCTTTGACATTCTATGTCATCAGCCGCTCAATACTAAGGGAGCGACCCTCGAAAACTCGTTAAATGTGTGCAAACACGGTTATTTCGAGCGTAAATAGCACACTGTATAAGCAGTGTGCTATTTACCAGCACGTCGACAACGCGAAATCTTATATGTATTGACGCAATATTCACACAAAATGTATCGACATACAACTAGATGAACTCTATTAATAAATTTGTTCAAAAATATTCATTGTTTTATTGATCCTCTTTCATAATAAAGACATAGAATTTTCCATGGCCTCACGTGCGTAGCTTGGTGAGCTATTTTTCTCTTTTTATAATCTATATTCCCAAACATTTTCCATACTTTTTTGACGAAGGTCAGGCGAACATCACAAAAGCGAAAGTAAATCTGCGGTGACTGACAAATACTATTTAATAAAGTTGTTAGCGAAGGGTACTATTTGTAAACGTCGCCTGAAGTAAATTCTTTTGATAGATTGTACGAGGCAAAAGAAAGGCATAAAAACTTGAACTGGGACCCCGAAGTACGTCAATATTGGAGACGTGGGAAAAGGGATGAAGGTCTACCCAAAACCATAAAAATACGCCGTAGACGATGAAATATTCAGTACCAATTTATTTAATTCTCGTCATCGTCAAAATTTGAATGAATTTTATAACTACGTCCTTGTGGATTATTCTAAATTCAGTTCATAAAAAGTAAACAGATTATTTTAAAATACAATGGAGAAAAATGTCGTTCCTAACTGAAGTTGAATATTCTTGTGGATATTCAATATACACTGTGGCCCATTAAATACCAGAACACCACTATAAATCCTGGAAAGTTGGATATTGGTATGAACCTTGATAATGTGGTTCTAAACAAAATGTCAAGAGTTCTCATCGATCGATCGATAATGGCGCTAATTATTAGTGTGATCAAAGGACGTCAAAAACGGTTTTTTCTTGAATTTCTCGTTAATGGTCATTTTTACCGTAAAATTGTTAATTACCAAATGTGTAGCTCAGTAAATTTCATAGAACAAATATGTTTTCACTGTTATTCTTAAGAGCAGCCATTTCAAAGATAATTCGACATACAGAGTTGTTACCTTGGTGTTACCCAAACCATAAAACTACGCCGTAGGCGTAGAAGATGAAATAGGTATTCAATACCAATTTATTTAATTCTCGTCATCGTCAAAATTTGAATGAATTTTATAACTACGTCCTTGTGGATTATTCTAAATTCAGTTCATAAAAAGTAAACAGATTATTTTAAAATACAATGGAGAAAAATGTCGTTCCTAACTGAAGTTGAATATTCTTGTGGATATTCAATATACACTGTGGCCCATTAAATACCAGAACACCACTATAAAGTTTTTATTTCTTAACCAATCAAAACCTAAAAAATCTGGTCTCAAGATAGTCCAGAGAAATTAGACATAAGAAGAGCCCAGCCTTGGAGAAAATCCTGGAAAGTTGGATATTGGTATGAACCTTGATAATGTGGTTCTAACCAAAATGTCAAAAGTTCCCATCGATCGATCGATAATGGCGCTAATTATTAGTGTGATCAAAGGACGTCAAAAAGGGTTTTTCTTGAATTTCTCGTTAATGGTCATTTTTACCGTAAAATTGTGAATTACCAAATGTGTAGCTCAGTAAATTTCATAGAAAAAATATGTTTTCACTGTTATTCTTAAGAGCAGCCATTTCAAAGATAATTCGACATACAGAGTTGTTACCTTGGTGTTACCCAAACCATAAAACTACGCCGTAGGCGTAGAAGATGAAATAGGTATTCAATACCAATTTATTTAATTCTCGTCATCGTCAAAATTTGAATGAATTTTATAACTACGTCCTTGTGGATTATTCTAAATTCAGTTCATAAAAAGTAAACAGATTATTTTAAAATACAATGGAGAAAAATGTCGTCCCTAACTGAAGTTGAATATTCTTGTGGATATTCAATATACACTGTGGCCCATTAAATACCAGAACACCACTATAAAGTTTTTATTTCTTAACCAATCAAAACCTAAAAAATCTGGTCTCAAGATAGTCCAGAGAAATTAGACATAAGAAGAGCCCAGCTTTGGAAAAAATCCTGGAAAGTTGGATATTGGTATGAACCTTGATAATGTGGTTCTAAACAAAATGTCAAGAGTTCTCATCGATCGATCGATAATGGCGCTAATTATTAGTGTGATCAAAGGACGTCAAAAACGGTTTTTCTTGAATTTCTCGTTAATGGTCATTTTTACCGTAAAATTGTTAATTACCAAATGTGTAGCTCAGTAAATTTCATAGAACAAATATGTTTTCACTGTTATTCTTAAGAGCAGCCATTTCAAAGATAATTCGACATACAGAGTTGTTACCTTGGTGTTACCCAAACCATAAAACTACGCCGTAGGCGTAGAAGATGAAATAGGTATTCAATACCAATTTATTTAATTCTCGTCATCGTCAAAATTTGAATGAATTTTATAACTACGTCCTTGTGGATTATTCTAAATTCAGTTCATAAAAAGTAAACAGATTATTTTAAAATACAATGGAGAAAAATGTCGTTCCTAACTGAAGTTGAATATTCTTGTGGATATTCAATATACACTGTGGCCCATTAAATACCAGAACACCACTATAAAGTTTTTATTTCTTAACCAATCAAAACCTAAAAAATCTGGTCTCAAGATAGTCCAGAGAAATTAGACATAAGAAGAGCCCAGCCTTGGAGAAAATCCTGGAAAGTTGGATATTGGTATGAACCTTGATAATGTGGTTCTAACCAAAATGTCAAAAGTTCCCATCGATCGATCGATAATGGCGCTAATTATTAGTGTGATCAAAGGACGTCAAAAACGGTTTTTCTTGAATTTCTCGTTAATGGTCATTTTTACCGTAAAATTGTGAATTACCAAATGTGTAGCTCAGTAAATTTCATAGAAAAAATATGTTTTCACTGTTATTCTTAAGAGCAGCCATTTCAAAGATAATTCGACATACAGAGTTGTTACCTTGGTGTTACCCAAACCATAAAACTACGCCGTAGGCGTAGAAGATGAAATAGGTATTCAATACCAATTTATTTAATTCTCG
This sequence comes from Aromia moschata, assembly GCA_029963805.1. Lineage (NCBI taxonomy): Eukaryota > Metazoa > Arthropoda > Insecta > Coleoptera > Cerambycidae > Aromia > Aromia moschata. The sequence goes on along the minus strand of JAPWTK010000519.1, from coordinate 131,201 downwards.
TCATCGTCAAAATTTGAATGAATTTTATAACTACGTCCTTGTGGATTATTCTAAATTCAGTTCATAAAAAGTAAACAGATTATTTTAAAATACAATGGAGAAAAATGTCGTCCCTAACTGAAGTTGAATATTCTTGTGGATATTCAATATACACTGTGGCCCATTAAATACCAGAACACCACTATAAAGTTTTTATTTCTTAACCAATCAAAACCTAAAAAATCTGGTCTCAAGATAGTCCAGAGAAATTAGACATAAGAAGAGCCCAGCTTTGGAAAAAATCCTGGAAAGTTGGATATTGGTATGAACCTTGATAATGTGGTTCTAAACAAAATGTCAAGAGTTCGCATCGATCGATCGATAATGGCGCTAATTATTAGTGTGATCAAAGGACGTCAAAAACGGTTTTTCTTGAATTTCTCGTTAATGGTCATTTTTACCGTAAAATTGTTAATTACCAAATGTGTAGCTCAGTAAATTTCATAGAAAAAATATGTTTTCACTGTTATTCTTAAGAGCAGCCATTTCAAAGATAATTCGACATACAGAGTTGTTACCTTGGTGTTACCCAAACCATAAAACTACGCCGTAGGCGTAGAAGATGAAATAGGTATTCAATACCAATTTATTTAATTCTCGTCATCGTCAAAATTTGAATGAATTTTATAGCTACGTCCTAGTGGATTATTCTAGCCAGTTCATAAAAAGTAAACAGATTATTTTAAAATACAATGTAGAGAAATGTCGTTCCTAACTGCGGTTGAAAATTCTTGTGTATATTCAGTATACAGTGTGGCCCATTAAATACCAGAACACCACTGTAATGTTTTTATTTATTATCCAGTTTCAACGTAAAAACATCTGATCTCAAAATAGTCCAGAGAAATTAGACATAAAAAGAGACTAGCTTCGAAAAAATTTCCGGAAAGCTGGATTTTTGTATGAACCTTGATAATGTGGTTTTAAACAAAATGTCAAAAGTCCTCATCGATTCGAATGCCGCTAATTATTTTGTAAAAGTGGGGTAAAAGGGCGCCAAAACGTTTTTTCTAGAATCTCTCGTTAACGGACACATTTACAGAAAAAATATTAATTACCAAATTTGTTACTGAAAAAATATGTTTTGACTTTTATTCTTAAGAGCAATCATTTCAAAGATAACTCGATATACAGAGCTGTTACCTTTGTGTTTCCATGAAATGTAGGGCACATTTCACGGAAGGTCTACTCAAAACCATAAAAATTCGCCGTAGAAGATGAAATATTCAGTACAATTTTTTTTAAATCTCGTCATCGTCAAAATTTTAATGAATTTTATAACTACGTCCTTGTGGATTATTCTAAATTCACTTTATAAAAAATAAACAGATTATTTTAAAATACAATGTAGAGAAATGTCGTTCCTATTTGAAATTGAATATCTTGTATATATTCAGTATACAGTCTGGCCCATTAAAAACGTGAACACCACTGTAATGTTTTTATTTATTATCCAATTTTAACGTAAAAAATAGTCCAGAGAAATTAGACATAAAAAAGAGCTCAGCTTCGGAAACATTCCCTGAAAGCTAATCGGAAACCTTCATAATGTAGTTCTAAACAAAATGTCAAAAGTTCTCATCGATCTGAATACCGCTAAAAATTTTACACGGTGTTAAAGGGCGCCAAAAATTTTTTTCGTCAATATCTCGTTAACGGCCACTTTTGCCGAAAAAATATTATTTACCAAAGGATCCCGCACACAACAAATGGAAAGTGGGTCCCGGTCGATTTGTCTAAAAATTGATTATATGAGGGACACAGATGCAAAACTCACATTATCCATAATTTTTCGAAATTGAGTTAGTTATGAACTACAATATTACATACAATTTTTATTGATATACCATTGAGTTTGTTTCTAAGTTCCTTTTCTTAGCTTAACTTCATTAATTTTAGTGTAAAAACTAATATTATAATAATAATAATAATACTCACCCTATAATTACTCCGAAGGGTAACCCCAGAGGTCCTCTCAGGGATCTGTGCGGGGAAGGGGTGGCTATTATTATTATTTGCCACGGCGCAACTGGGAGCGACTTAACATTATTTCGGTAACTCATTTGCTTTACAGTTCTGAGGAATCCCAGAAAACTCAGAACATTACCAAATCTAGGGTATGTGCGGTTGGATTGGCATCTATGCATCCACACCTATACTAGTGTGTACTAGTGGTTGCATATCAAGTCCTGACAGAGAAAGCGAGACAATTAAAAATCCTCTACCTCGGCCAAGACTCGAACAACGCGCACATAGGTATCGCGACTGGAAAGACGGTGCTTTTACTCACTCGGCTACCCGTGCCCCTAATATGTAGAATAATTTGGAGCAAAATGACCATTATCCAATTTCATAAAGATATAATAATAATAATAATAATAATACTCACCCTATAATTACTCCGAAGAGTAACCCCAGAGGTCCTCTCAGGGATCTGTGCGGGGAAGGGGTGGCTATTATTGTTATTTGCCACGGCGCACTGAGAGCGACTTAAGATTATTTCGGTAACGCATTTGCTTTACAGTTCTGAGGAAACCCGGAAAACTCAGAACATTACCAAATCTAAGGCATGTGCGGTTGGATTGGCATATATGCATCCACACCTATACTAGTGTGTACTAGTGGTTGCATATCAAGTCCTGACAGAGAAATCGAGACAATTAAAAATCCTTTACCTCGGCCAAGACTCGAACAACGCGCACAGAAGTATCGCGACTGGAAAGACGGTGCTTTAACCCACTCGGCTACCCGTGCTCCTAATATGTAGAATAATTTGGAGCAAAATGACCATTATCCAAAAAGTTGTATCAAAACTCACATTATACAAATTTGAATTAACTTTCTTGGAGTCAAATATTGTTGTGCTGTAATATCACCAATTGAGATGCAAATGTACAGGTCTAATACATATACCAAAAAAAATTATTATATTATTTATAATACATATATCAAAAAAGACTCTATTATTAGGATTCAAAGTATAGAGGGATGAAGGTTGATTATTTGGCTGTATTAAAGAATATGTCTAATGTATTTTGCAGATCTGCAAGAAATCTAATATACAAAAATCTCGTGTCACGGTGTTTGTGGTCGCACTCCTCCGAAACGGCTCGACCGATTTTTATGAAATTTTTTATGTCTATTTAGTTGGTATGAGAATAGGTCGTAAAGTATATTTCATACCGCTAGGTGATTAGGGTGTCCATATCCAGATTTTTTTTTTTTAATTTTTTTTGGCAATTTTTTTTTTGTATTTTTTTTGTGATTTTTTCATCAAAAAATACCTATAACCCCAAATTTTCACACTCCTACCCCCACCCTCCCATTTTTTAATCGCGATTTTAGAGAAATAATTTATATGGCAGAACAACGTTTGCCGGGTCAGCTAGTCTTTCAATAAAAAATGTTATAGACAGTTGTTGCGAGGTATTATATTCGCCATGACCATGAACCCTACACGATCAATTCAAGGTCAAGTTATTTTTTTACATGTAAACCGCTGTTTTCTAATGTGGTCATCCAAAGGTCATGTCTGTTTACTTGCCCTTGACCATGAAACTTACAAGGTCATTTCTATTCCTGGTCATGTAGATCTTTTTTAGCGGCAACCAAATATTTTCCATCCAGAAGAATGAATCTGAAACACGGTCGAACATCTTGACAATGAAAACTGAAAAGCATATCTATTTCTTCATTGTTGAAGTTTATTTATACTTTCAGTTTTCACTGTCAAGCAGTGGCGGTGGTCTATAAGGTATGCTGGTGCGCGCACTACCGACAATTTAGCATTAATAATTGTATTTAGTAATTAAAGGATGTATTCTTAATTTATCGCCTTTCCGCATCCCTAGCGTTAATATCATCTCAATATTATTTGGCCGCAGCGTTACGAATCCACTAGACGCCACTGGTTTCCGATCGCGGCACGGGAATCGACAATACGATTGTGCTTCCGTGCAATACGAAAAAGCGAACGCGTATTGTTACTGCTTGCCCCTCCACAATTAGGAAAAGTAGTGGGCGAATCCTATAGATATGATGTGCGGAGTTTAAGAGCGCACGAGAGTGACAGAAATCAGAATCGGTTAGTTTGTGAATTGTTTTCGTACATCGCTGTTTTATCGCTCACGTTTTATAAATACAAACTCGGGTTTTCGGTTAGAATCTAGTTTGGAATAATGAATTCTATTCAAAACTTATTAAAAACTCCATTCTTTAGCTTGAGTTTGGAGGAAAAAAGTGCAAATTGAAACTCTAGGTAGGCCCACTCCACAAATTAATTTAAAATTAGCCGTGAAAGAAAAAATAAACAATTTGTAAGAACATTTAATAATGACATTTAAAAAACATTTGTGGTTAAGTGGATGCGATGTATTGAACGCAGTGTTTTGTTTTCCGTGTGTTTTGTTTGGCGGAGAAACACATTGGACCAAAACTGGAGTCACGAATTTAAATCACATATACGAGAAAATAAAAAAAACATGTAAATTCTGCTGGACACATGAATAATGATTTTAATTTAGCCATGCTAGGCACTGCAAATATTGCGACAATGCTCGATTCTGCTCATCGACGAGCAGTGACAGCATACAATGAAGCGGTTTCAAAAAACAGGTATGTTTTAAACATTATTATTAACTGTATTCGTTTTTGTGGAAAATTTCAACTGGCCCTAAGAGGACACGATGAATCGGAAACATCATCCAATCCAGGCATTTTTCGTGGGTTGATTGATTTCAGTGCCGAATTAGACGAGGCTATGAAGTATCATTTACAAAACGGGGCGGCTTTTAAAGGAACTTCTAATACTATACAAAACGAGCTACTTCAGTGCATGCTTGAAGTTTGTCACGATGAAATAACCATTGAAATTAAAAAATCCAAATTATACAAAGAAAATTAGGTAAGTTTTCAAATTAATAAAGTTAATAAGAATAACCTTAATATGAGATAAATATTTATCTCATATTAAATATAACATATAAATATTTATCTCATATTAGGGATATTCTTATTGTTCTTATGATTATCGTTATATTTATGTATGGTGCATCCCCAATCTTAGGATCATGCACCGCCACTGCTGTCAAGATTTTCAACCGTGTTTAATATTCATTCTTCTGGATGGAAAATATTGGTTCCAGCTAAAAAAAATCTGCATGGCCAGGAATGGCCTAGAAATGACCTTAGAAGGGTATGTAAACAGACATGACCTTTGGATGACACGGGGTAGCCAATTGACTTTATATCTGAAGTTATCTCGAACTCTTCATATATGGCCACATTAGAAAACAGTGATTTACATGTAAAAAAATTAACTTGACCTTGAATTGACCTTGTAGGGTTCGTGGTCAAGGCCAATATAATACATCTCAACAACTGGTTTTTATAAGAAATAGTTTTTAAAGGCCAAGACCTGAACTCGTTGGTCAAGGCCAAGACCGAAACTCGGTTTCCCAGGCTAAGGACGAAATTAATGACAATTTCAATTTTTGACTGAGTTCAACTTGAAGATGAGATGAGTTTTGCGATACGTGGTACTACTACTTTACTTTTTAGTACTACCTACTACTACTTTTTTTGTATTCAGCGCATCAAAAAACCTAGGTATGCTAACTTTCAGGCCGAAACAGCAACAATTAAAAACATGACCTTGATATAGCAAATTTCAAGTCAAGGATGCTTCCAGGAATGTTTACACTATTTTTTCATATTCAACGCATTAAACTTTCCCGGAAAAAAGCATCAAATATATTGTGTCTCCTGATTGGTCCACATATCAACCGTTCCCGCCGTTAAAAGGTTAACCCTTCTTATAAATCACAAAGTAATGTTTTTGTCGCAGTTTTTAGCGTTTTAAGATTTTTTGTTACAACATAAAACAACTAATTCCTTCACTATTTAGGCATTTTTCTTTTCAGTTGGAAAATTGGAAATTTTTTCGTAATTTATCTTTTTAATATTTTTCATTACAACATAAAACAATCAATTTTTTTCACCACTTACGAATTTTTCATTTCAATTATTTCCTTCTGGTAACATTTACGAAGTGACAAACAATTAAATCCCCCTTCGCGTTGCAGTAAACCCAAAGCGTAGCCACGAGAGAGAAATTGGAAAAAAATAAAACTCCAATTTCTCACGGATGCCATCGATTTAAGATATCCCGCAAGGAGTCACCACACAAAACCCCTATTTTACGTTGACTTTTAAGCAGTCTCGAGTTCATCGTCCTTCCCCGACACCCTGCGAGCTTATATAGAAGTAAATAAAAGATAAGAAGGGCTAAGAAACAACACGAAGCGGGCAAGAAAAAAGAGCCGTTAATAAAGGCCCAAGAGGATATAAATGGATGAAAGGATCATTAATTATTTTTATATATTAAATTAGTTGGTAGTTTGAATGACGTGGGATTTTATTAAAAAGATTATTCGTCAGAAGCTGTTTACAACGTTTATTAATTACCTAATACGGACGGCGTTGGGAGCTGAGCCTTGCGTGGCGTAACAGCTATGCAAAAAAAACATGATTTTTTGCACGGTTTATTATATAATGCTCTTTTTTCCCGGGTATCCAGTTCTCCTATAATTTCTTCACAATGAACCCGCAAACTAAGAGTTCATCAGACTAACGATATAATGCGGTAACTGGATGGTTTAATAACAAGTAATAAAGCTCTTTTTTCAACGATTTTCTGTCCTTTTAAATTTTCACTGGGTGGTATTAACCAGTGAAACGTGTCGTCTCTTTTAAAATGTAAGGAACACTCTTTCATTTTTGGACTAACTTCTCTTACTTTTGAAGCGTTTTTTCGTGCTTTCAATTGATTAATTTGAATGAATTTATATCTTAAATACTGGGCGGTTCAGTTCTTTTCAGGCAGTACACCGTGCTACGCCGCCGCTGGTTGGCGGGGCAGCAAGCTAAAAGAAAGGGAGACGGGACTTTGCTGGGGATAGTATAACCTCTACGCGTGGTGGGTAGGCAGTGGTGAGTGTGCGCGGAGACCATTTGGCCGGCGGCTAGCTCACCGGAGATTGGGGGTGGAAACCTGTCTCCGATCCCCGCGCGGTGCCTCCAAGGTTATACTATCCGCCGAACGGGGATTAAACAAAGGGTGTGAAACGATCACGAAAAAAAGAACGGAATTAAAACCATGGACAATTATTTAATAACAATTACAAAAAAAAGGAAAACGAATAACAACTAATATGATAGATACACAACTTTCCTGGTCGAGGTATTGCCAAAATGATCGACAAAAAGGGCCTAGTAGGCACGGTGTTACAATCTACTAAGTAGGCCCCAAAGACACGACGGGGCAGTAGCTCTACCACTGATGTCACCAACTAACAACTATAACAATTATCAACTGTCACTACGAACGACTATAAAATATGTGTTTAATATTTATCGCGGGTAGAGAGTGCAATACAAGGGCCAAGTGCAGAGCGACCTTACCGGGTGGATCGGTTGACGTCCCCCTTGGTATATATACCGCCGGTGTACAGGGCAGTAGGCACAACAGTAAGTGGCCCCCTTCAGTACTGAATGGAGGTGCGTTACTTAAAGAGCACGAACTGACCGGTTTTTATATATTTTAGGTACCCCGTGCTATTAACAGACAATAGAAGCAATGGGTCCGCAGTGTCGACTATATCTAGCGGGGTAAGGTTACCTGCGCGACCGTGTACCTAAAATTTAGCTAATATGACCTTTGATTGTAACGTTGTGAGCGAGTGTAACAGCCCGAGAAGAAAAGTAATAGGAAGAAAACCAACAAAAGGCCTAGAAGCAAACATGCAGCAATTAGTCATGCAAAAGCAGTGCACATAAATGTGTGAACGCCTTTCCCTACCTTTGTAGTGGTGTGTGGCCTATGTCGTTTTTTTTTCCTGAGACTCAATATTCCAAAAAATCCACCGTAAAGGTGTGTCCCCAAAAACAAAAGGGCTATTGAGCTCAGTCAACACGATTAAGAGAAGAAAGAAAATCCGCAGAGCGCAGTTGGATGTCCCAAGACACAGAAAAATCTTCCCTTTTTCGTGGCCGGAGAGGAAAAGAATGACATTTCTCCCCGCTCCCGAATTATTTAGGGAATTTAAAATAATTATCATGACAGGCCAGGTTTACCAACTGTAGAAAATTTTAAATTTGCAAACTGTTAGCAAGAGAAAGGTATATAGGAGGGTTTACGCCACTAGAAGGTAGAGAAGGGATAAGCACACTGGTGCCCTAATGCCTGAAAATAAAATTCTGTGCTGTTCACTTCTATTGCTAAATGAGGTTATTGAGCCGGTCAGTTTGATCCCGTAACAACCGAGTCGGACGTCTCAAAAAAACTATAGAGTATACAGTGATAAAGTGTTACTTATGTTTATTTGATAGTTTTAACAAAGAACGTACATAAGTGAATAAGTGAATAATTAGAATTATTGAAAATAAATCTAAATTAAAGTGTAAACAACAAACAATATGAGTGCAAATAGTGAGGGGTCTCTCCCCAATTTAGCATATACAAGGTTTAGCACTATACAAGGAAGGTATTCTTGTATAGTGCCATGGACATAGGGCCGTATCACACTTTTGTAGAATGTACCAAAGAGAACTTTAAAGGTAAACTCAATCTAATTAAATAAAGTAGGAGAAATTCCAATGCAATCCTGAATTAGATAACAAAATTAAGAATATAGAATCAGTAGGACGCAATAGGGTAAGAGTTACTTCATTAAATCTAATACATTGTATAAACAGTTCGATTTAGAAGCATATATTCCAAAATTAGAGGTATAGATACAGAATATACAGAAGAATACTTAAAAAATAAAATAAAATTAGCGGACAGCCATTGCAAATTTGAAATAGAGTCAGTCAGAAGAAACCACAGAAAAGTAATAAATGAAGAAGGTTCTTCCTCATTTATTCCAACAAAATCAGTGGTAGTAACATTTCGATCATAAATATTACCTAAATATACATATAACTACTAATCATGTCCGCAAATCTGTTGAACCTTTTGTTTCTAAAGTAATTATGTGCAATAAATGTTATCGCTATGGACATTTAACTAACCAGTGTAGGAGCAAAGCTCGATGCCTGCAATGTAAAGAGGATCATGATCTGGAAAAAAAGTGTAAATATAAATAAAAATGCAATCGAATGCTTTCATTGTAGGGGAATTGTCATCATGTTTCCGATTTTTTCTGAATCACCTATCCAATCGCGATAGGTATCTGCCAAAAGTATAAGAGACAAAAGCAAATAAAAATACACATGGCTACCACTAATTGTTCCTACAATGAGTTAAAAATATTCCAAAAAAGACATACGCAACAGTAGTAGCAGAATCATCTAATAAAATACACCACCTCCCCACTTGGCACTGATAGTCCTTCTATTATTACAGACACATTTACACAACCCCAAATAATGAAACCTCAAAACACTAAAACAGTAAGAAATTCTCAAGAACAAATCCAGACTAAAAGGCCTAGAATTACAACCCTAAACGAAACAGAACAAAAGCGGTTAGAAATAATCAGATCACAACCAACTCCACAAACTTCATCTGTTCTAAGTCAACCCAGCTATAAAAAAATATTCATTCATCTCTGTCTCAAAGCCAACCCTCTACTTCGAGAGAAACATCAAATAATGACGAAGACCTTTCAACAGATACGATATTATAATTAATAATGTTCATTATTAATAACCTTAAAAAGGAAAAATCTTTCGAAATTGCAAAATCGGACATAATAGAGATAATAAACAATCACTTTAAGACGTTTTAAAATTCACTGCAAAAATAGATAATTTAAAAATATGTCAATGGAATTGTAGATCTGCGATAGCAAATAAAGAAAATTTAGAAAACCTATTAACGTCCAACCATTTTAATACAGCTCTCTTATCAGAAACATGGTTCAAACCTGGTAAATATGTAAATTTTACGGGATACAATGTATTACGCTGCGACCGACCTGATGGTAAAGGAGAGGTAGCTATTATGTTAAAATCTAATATAAAATTTGAAGAAATAGCTTTACCGCAAATAAATAGTAGCAACAACTGCATGCACGTCTGTATCAAAATCATCGATGGTTCTGCTACATATATAGGAAATTCTAGAGCATCTAATAGTGCAATAGATTTAACAATTGGTTCTCCACAGATACAACATTTAACCAAATGGTCTATTAATTCAGACCCCAACGGGTCAGATCACATACCCATCACTATTTCCTGCCAACTTTGTCCTAATTTTGTTGAAACTAAATGTCACAGAAAATGGAAAACAAATAGAGCAAACTGGGAAGCATATGCTGAAGAGTGTTCAAAAAATATTCAAAATTATAACCCAAATAATTATAGTGATTTTGTCAATATAATTAATAACTCTGCTAATTCAACTATACCACAACATAAAGATAATCTGGCACACTCTAAACATAACGGCAAACTCTGGTGGAATGATGACTGCCAAAATGTAGTAGATAAAATATAGGAAATGTTTTATAAATACAGAACCCAAATGTGGAAAATTTAATAGATTATAAAAAGTCTGATGCGCATGCAAAAAAAGTTATTAAGGCTACAAGGCGAGAAAGTTGGCGTTCATACTGTTCTTCGTTAAATAAAAATGTACCTCTTAAACAAATTTGGCAACGCCTAAATGCTTACAAAAACAGAAAACAAAACAATTCAACACCCATTGATTCATCTGAAGAATGGTTGGAAGAATTCCATAGTAAATTGTCTCCATTGTTTGTCAATCTTCCAACAATTCTTTTTGATAATGATTCATCATATGAAAATGATACTCTAATAAGACCATTTACTATGGAGGAACTGTATAGGGCATTAAAACAAAACAGCAACTCAGCACCGGGATTAGATAATATACATTATTCTATGTTGTACAATTTACCACAGGCAGGCAAACAAATACTCCTACAAATGTAGAATAACATATACTTAGGAATCAACACGATTCCACAAGACTGGTATAATTATATAATTTTACCAATTCTTAAAACAGGAAACCCAAGAAAAATCACAACTCTTATAGACCCATTGCATTGGCCTCATGCATATTAAAAACTTACGAAAGGTTGATAAAAAATCGTTTGGAACATTGGCTTGAAAACTGTAAACATATGCCAATAACACAATTTGGTTTTCGGAAAGGAAAGTCCACACAAGATGCCCTTGCTTACATCGTAACTGACGTCTTACTTGGTTTCACGAAAAAAGAATCTACTTCTGCGGTGTTTCTAGATTTTCAAGGATACTATGATAATGTCAATCTTCACATACTTGCACAAAAAGTGGAAATCATAGGCATTCCAAAGAAATTAATAAATAATGTTGTCAATTTGTATTTCAACTGCAAAATTTACATTAGAACAAGCAACGAATTAATTAGTCCTCGAATTACATCTATAGGATTACCGCAAGGCGGCATACTCAGTCCTTTATTATACATCATATACACATGTGATTTTGAAGAGTTATTCTGTCAAAATGTAAAAATTATACAATTTTCTGATGACATACGTATAGAACACATCAGCAAAAACGATCGATGTATGTAATAGACGCCTAGAAGATGCCATAACAAATGTGGAAAATTGTTGTTTCACTAATGGTTTGAAAATATCGGAGGACAACTCAACATTGTGTACATTCACACGAAGCATATTCCAACCACCACCTACAATAAAATTATCAAATATTGTATAATTATAATTAATTTCTAAATTTCACAGTCACCATCCTGGGGTATACCATCGGTATTGGCACTATAAAAAACTTCCTCTGTTGGTACAAAGTTATTCCGATACAACAGAGATAAAGGATATAGTGTTCCACTCTGACACGTTACCATGTTTCTCTCAGGAATACGAAATATTTAATCACATTCCCAGTGTGTTGATACCAGGATGTCAACAAAGATTTAGTCCTCTGGAGCATGTTATGAATTTCAAAGCTAATTTGAATTTTATTTAGGATGACTATGAGCATATATATACTGACGGATCGCCACAGAATGGACAAGTCGGATGTACATTCTTTCAACATAATTCAAAAAATTGTCGCCAACCCCATTCCGACACGATACACGCATAACGGTTTGCTATTGCCCATGTCTGGCGCTATCTCTCTCGACCTGCGCGACGTCATGTTATAACCAGAATTTGGCCACAAATGAGCTGCTTTCGTTCGTGTTGAACATTGTAAAAACAATTCAGTTTCAACCAAGCAATGTAACCCTTTTCAAAAAATATCCAATTAAATTATTCATATTCACGCATGTTTAGCACAAACGAAAGCAGTTGTCATATTTTGCGTGCAGTTAGTAAATTTAAATAACTAGGTACATTGTTTTAATTTCTTTATTTTAAGATATATATTTTTTTAAATACTGTAATATTTATAAAGTATAAAATGAGCACTATGAATAAAAAACTGGTACACATTTTCCATATATGTTGTAAAATGAAATTCAGAATTTTGAGGCAAAAAATAGCTCGATAGTAGGGTAAGCTATATAGTTGTTGGCCCCTATACAGTTATTGGCCTTTACCAATTAATAATGGTGTAATAAGAGTACGGGTCTCGTAGTTACTTTTAATTTTGTAGATTGATGAACTAGAGGATGTTGTCATCAACGGTGTGAGATGGCAACATTGTCGATAAAAGCATTGAAAATTTATGCCGTGTGCTCCATTTTGTGGTGTTTTTTGCTGAATAAGGTAAGATCAGCTACATACCATTTACTCATTTACAAAAAGTACAAGTGTGTAACTTACAAGCACATAATTTTAAGTTTATATATGCATATTTTTCCTGGAGTTTTCAATTTATAACCTCAAAAGTTTCCCGCCTTTGTAAATAATTTCGGGGGGCCAATTACTATGCCATTGAAAACAGCATAATTCTAATAATTGGCCTATGGGCAATAACAGTATATATTGATGTTTTATAAAGTGACAGTTCTTAGCTTACCTATTTCACCTTAGCCTAATGTCATGGCATGAAGTCGAGACAAAACGACATCTCACGCGGCCTTCTACAGGGGCAGAACCAGAGCGGATGAGTGGGAGGTCGGTGTGAGTGTGACCTTGAGGGGCGCTTGAGTTGTCAAAAGGTGAAAGAGAGTTGTGGCACCCCACACCGTTTATTAGGCAGCATTAGGATCAATAGATTCGCCCAACGAGGTCAAACCACGCAAGACCCTGCGTAAATGCAACAGGGCGGCTTAGGGGGGTCTGGCTATGGCTTGAAGAAATGGGACAACGACTAAATACACTGCTACTAGGTCTTAATGTGTGCCTATTAGGTCTTAAATACTACTTATGCTACTAGGTCTTAATGTGTGCCGGGATGCAGTTTTTACCTGACAGCGTCAGGCTAATTGTTGTCAAAATCTTGCGAATTCAAAAGGACTCCGCACAAAATAATATAATTTATGACCTCACTAAAAACTTCTGAAATTTTGATATGTTGTAGGTTGAATTATTAAAAGTTCTCATGGGCACAAGACCCAAAAATGGACAGATTTTGAGATACAGAGGTTAGAAGGGCATTAATTGCCTCTACGAGCGTCGTTGTGTGTGAATGAGTGTGGGTGTACATGTGAGGCGTTTTCTTTTGATTTATGGTTAGTGTTTGGTTCGCGGGAGTTTTCACAATGATCCTACCCAACGTTTACAAACAAATGTCTGGATTTCCCCTATCCACCACCTGGGGACGCGCCACGTCGAGGGTTCACCTCCCCGCCCTCTTAGACAGTGAAGAAGGTTCGTAGTATGTGTGTGTGTGTACGCGCGCGCGCGTGGGTGCGTGTGTGCGTGTGTGTGTGGGTGTGTGTGTGTGCTTGTGGGTGTGGGTGTGTGCGTGTGCGTGTGCGTGTGCGTGTGGGTGTGTGTGTGTGTATGTTATGAGAGATTGATCTAATAAATACCTCTATTTTTAGAGCTTAAAAAGTACTTTACAGCTTATGTTTATTTCAGATTAGACTATATAACTTCTATATTTTCCGCTTCTGGTAAAGGTCTATTTCCAGCATCTAGTACATGATTTAAAATAGATGTTGGAGGGTACTTGACATTCTCCTCATGGCGGGCATACCCCAAGTACCATAGGACGCTAGCGACATGTGCACACGTTCGTGCTCATAGAGGCAATTAATGCCTTTCTAACCTCTATATTTCAAAATCTGTCCATTTTTGGGTCTTGTGCCCATGAGAACTTTTAATCAGGGGGTCATAACCTACAACATATCAAACTTTCAGAAGTTTTTAGTGAGGTCAGAAATCCTATTATTTTGTGCGGGGTCCTTTCAGCATGGGGTTGCTTTTTGGGGTTAGGACGGCGTTTAAGTCACAGCGTAACGCCTTCGGAGCATTCAAACCATCCCTATAGGCTATCAAAAATTACAAACGGCAAGTCTCTAACTCGAATGCAAAGCAAATGGCGCTAATTTAAAAAGTATTATGCTAATTTTGACGTGCAGTTTAAATAGTTAGTGGTGTCAACATGTCGAACGACCTTCGTTTGAAGAGTTTTCCGAAAAAGAAAATCTCCAAAATTAAAGGCACAGAAGCCGCATTAATTTTGAGGAAAACACCCTGTCACATTAAATTTGAGACACATGTATAACAGAGTCTGCATGTGTATGGGTTTCTAGCTTGTAATGAAATTTTAGTTAATTTTGTTACATTCTCTTGGACCAATGATGTATCAATCATTAAAACAGGTAAGCACCCATTTAGATCAGTTATCTCACTTCAACTAGTATGTTCTTCTACTGCGAAATATATTCTATGCTTTATATTTTGTGGTTTGCGTCTGTGCGAAATTTAACACAGAGAGAGAGGACAATTTGATGATAATAGACAGACAATCGGAGATGAACGCTCGAGGTCGAAGGTACGTTTTGGTTTAATGATATATTTTTCTGAGTGATTTTTAAAATCTTTCTTTATTTTGGTAATCCTTTTGTATTTTAATATTTTTGTTGAAAACCCTATTGTAGAATTATAGATTCTAGCTGTGCTTAATCATATTTTTGTATTTCTTCGGGGAATTTAGGGGATCTTTACTCTCGGAACACGAGGTGCCCTTGAATTATTATAGGGCCGGTATTGTACCGACTTTTAATTTTTGTAGTATATATGAACGGATATTTTGGGTTCTGAATTTTGTAGGTACGAATAGTACAGAAACCAGACTATTAACCTGTTGAACGAGGGATATAAGCTATAGACAATCAATACAGGACTCGTGGTGTTGAGGGCATTTTGGTTTCCAGTGTAGGAAAATTTGACGGCATCCACGTGGCTACTGAATTGATAATCACAGGTAAATTTTCTTTGGAGGTTATATACCGTAGATTTAGTCAAATTTGTGAAAAGAAATAAACCTTACCTGGGATTTGCTTGACAATTCTCTTTCGATAGATATAGATACATATTTCTCTCGTTCCTGTGTTAAGCAACAGGTTTATCTTAAGTTTTTTTGCATTTTTTTATCATAATTTTTTATTCTACAGCTAGATTTTATACTTTTTTTCTGGGTCGCTCCATAGAGATTAACATTAGTGATTTATTAATTTTGTCGTTAAATCATCAGCTGCCTGAAAGTGTACTGCTGTCCTAGACAGGGGTATAGTTTTACTTTCGAGATTCGTCTCTGACTCCATTTTATTTTGGATCCGATTATGGGATTTTTTTTTGTTAATATTCCATTTGCTTTGATTTTTAGTAAATGTTAAGACAAGGTTTCATATACCTATTGTTTCATTGTAACAATCTTTCTTGACTACTGTTGTTAATTACACAGGCTCACAAAAAAAAGTGTCTGGTTCTGGGATGGAGACTAGCTTTTTCGTATGTATTTTGTGCCGCTGAATTCGAATTCATCATAAAAAATAGGGGTTCCGCAGCTAAATTTGAAGATAACCTCAAAAAACTGTCGAAAACGACGTGTTTCGGTTGTAAAAGCTTGAGAAGGCCAAAAAAATGCCCACAAAAAAAGTATCTGGTTCTGGGATGGAGACTAACTTTTTCTTATGTATATTGTGCCGCTAAATCCGCATTCGTCTTAGGGGTTCGAAATAGTGTTCTGCTGCTAATTTTGAAGATAACATCAAACAATTGTCGAAAACGACGTGTTTCGGTGGTAAAATTGTTGAAAACGACGTTTTCTGTAATAAAACCTTGAAAGAAATGGGAATATGATCCGCGTCACATAAAAAATACCGTATTCCTATGTATCTTAATTTCTTAAACAAGAATGTGTAATGAAAAATTTGGTTTACCAAGTGAATTTCAAAGATCATCCTCAAGAATATGTAAAAATTTCGTTTTTAACGGTAACATCTTGAATAACGTGGATTGAATCAGTCTAAAATCAAGACCAAGTGGAAACTCTTTAGTAATCACATGAACATACTTGCATTTGACTTTGTGGAATTCAGACTACGAAAATAACTTGAAACAACAGCAAGCTGAAGACAAATCTGAAGGTTGTTGTATCTCTGAGAGCGGAAATCTGGGAATATTCGAATAGATATTACGTTGAGTTCAATTTGGTGATAAGAAAGTCAATGTAAACAAAAATTAAGTGTCTGAAAAAGGCTTGAATCTTCAAATGGAAAAAAACTCATGCACTTCACGTCTTTGTAATGTTATCTCGTGTATATTATTTCTGTTACTTAGTATCTCCAAAATATGTTGGTTAAACCTCTTTTTTTAATAGCAAATTCGGATTCAGCAGGCCAAAATACGTAGAAACAAAGTGTTTTTGATGTGAAAAAAATATTTTTTTTTGTTCTTCTCAAACTTTTACAACCGAAACACGTCATTTTCGAAAGTTTTTTAAAGTTATCTTCAAAATTTGCTGCGGAACCCCTATTTTTTGTGACGAATTCGGATTCAGCGGCACAAAATACATAAGAAAAAGTTAGTCTCTAGTGGTAAATTCCTTCCACTTCTATTACTTGGCCACAGTGGCGGTGCGTGATATTTTAGTTAGCCATATCTTGAAAACGACGCATGGGACCCACTTCACTTTTTAGGTGATGACTATACACCTCTTACAGAAAGGATTTATAGTGAAAAAACCGTCACCAAAGTTTGCGAAAAAAATTTTCAAAAACACTTTAGCACTCCCTGGGTTCTCAGTAACGCTCTGTGGAATATTTGCAGTATATTTTTTTTTCATAATCTAGAAACAAATATAAGGAGACATTTTTCGATTTGTTACAAAATATTTTTTGTTTCAAAAAAGTTATAGCCATTTTAATTTTGGGAAACAAAATGTTCCTATAAAATTAAAATTAAAATGGCCATAACTTTTTGAAACAAAAATATTTTGTAACAAATCGAAAAACGTCTCCTTATATTTGTTTCTAGATTATGAAAAAAAATATACTGCAAATATTCCACAGAGCGTTACTGAGAACCCAGGAGTGCTCCAGTGTTTTTGAAAATTTTTTCGCAAAGTTTGCTGACGATTTTTTCACTATAAATCCTTTCTGTAAGAGGTGTACAGTCATCACCTAAAAAGTGAAGTGGGTCCCATGCGTCGTTTTCAAGATATGGCTAACTGAAATATCACGCACCGCCACTGCTTGGCCAGAAGACTTGTTAATAATACCTTGGACATACTTAATCAGAGTTGTAACTAAATAATTGTAAACTATTTTTTGCAATTTGTCTTAATTTCTTAATATATCAATCTTATCTTAACCGAACTGGTGTATTGTCTTCCATTAGCTGGCGCCCAACTTTTCAGGTTACAGTTCTCTATATAAAAATCATGTACCCACGACTAGCCTTGAGCTAGCTGGAGCTACGTTTTGTAAACTTTTTGGTGTAAGTGCCAATCCTGCGCCCCAGGGTTACATTGCAAGCTTAACCCTTTGCAACACACATTTCTTATATAATCGGTTTCTCATAAAAATTGGGACACAGGGGTTTTCGGGGTCGCTGATTACTAATCTGACCTCAGAATTTATAAATTCAAAATGGCGGATCCAAGATGGCGAACAAAAATTTCAAATATCACCGGATTTCATAAAAAATTATTATACAACGGTTTTTGGGGTCGCTGATTACGAATCTGACTTCAGATTTTGAAAATTCAAAATAGGATCCAAGATGGCGGACAAAAATTTCAAATATTACCGGATTTCATTGAAAATTGATACACAGATAATTTAGAGCTCGCTGATTACCAACCTGAACTTAGTTTTTAAAAATTCCGAATGGCGGATCCGATATGATGACTAAATATTTGAAATATTACTGAATTTCACCAAAAATTGCTTATAGGAAGTTTTTCAAAAACGGTAGCCCAAAATTGAAATTTACTACTGGATTCATCCCAAAGTTTACATATGGAGCTGTCGGAGTTAGTAATCTCGAATTGGTTGTGGTGCCCATTTATATGTAACTACCGATTTTATTCCTACAAAAGGATTGCAGTCAACTTGAAAGTATGAGAAATATTTTTTTTGGGTGACTAATCTAGTTTTCTGGGTTTTGAGTAGCTAATACAGTGTCCACTGACCCTCGATAATTCGTGATTAAAAAATTCGTTTTTCTCATTTTTTTTCCAATGAAATCTGATTGCATTTCATATTTTCGTCCGCCATCTCGGACCGGCCATTTTGAATTTTCAAGATTTGAAGTTAGATTCGTAATCAGCGACCCCAAAAACCGTTATATGATAATTTTCAATGAAATCCAGTGATGTTTGAAATTTTTTTCCGCCATCTTGGATACACCATTTTGTATTTCTAAATTCTGACATCAGATTCGTAATCATCCACTCCATAAACCATTGTACAATAGTTTTTTTATGAAATCCAGTGATGTTTGGAATTTTTGTCCGCCATCTTGGGTCCGCCATTTTGAATTTTCAAAATATGAAGTCACATTGGTAATCAGCGACCCCAAAAACCATTGTATAATAATTTTTTATGAAATTCGGTGATATTTGTATGTACATTTGGATTTTTTGATTGTACATTTGGATGTACAAGATTCGTAATCAGCGACCCCGAAAATATTGTCCTTTGTATAACTTTTTGACCTCTATTGAAAGTCTAAGTGAAATTGTATTTAAAATAGACCAAATATTTTTAACATACATTTTAATAAAAATCTTCTACTCTTCTACCCCCTTCCAGGCACACGGAGAGGACGTCATTAAAATAAAATATAAAGAACATCTTAAAATTTTGTGAAAATGTACATACAGTATGTCCCCGGATCGAGTTTAAAAGAGGAAAAAATTTTCTTCATAATTTTTTTATAATTCTTAAAAAAATTCTAGTAGGCGGATTTCATTGCAAGATATCACTGACAACTACTGCTGACAACTAATAAGTCGGTATAACTTCAAATCAAATCTTCATCATTTTGCTATTTATATGCTATAATGTTGACTCTAGAACAAAGAATTTATTTGATTCAATGCTACGGAACTGGGGAAGAGTGCTATCGTGTTGTTATTAATAAATTTAACTAAAAATACCCGGAAGATAGCATTTCTAATGTCGGAGCGAAGAAGTTGGTGACCAAGTTCTTAGAAACAGACTCTGTTTTAGACATTAGAAAATCAAAAACAATTGTTAAATGAAGATTATGCTGCTTCAGTCTTGCCTCCATTCCGTGAGAGAAGCTCCAAGATTATCACTTAGAAGAAGGGCGATTGAAACTGGAAATAAGTAAATCGCATTTACAGAGAATTTTCAAGCAGAACCGGATTTTACCATTTAAACTAAAATTCAGGCACACCTTAGAGGAGGGTGATGAAGCCAAACGTTTGGATTTTTGTTTGGAGATGGGCAACAGAGTTTTAAATGACGTAGGATTTCATAAGCGAATTTTGTTCTCCGATGAATGTACTTTTTCAACAAACGGCGTCGTTTCCTCTCAGCATTGCCGGTATTGGAGTGAAACAAATCCCCACTTTACTATTTCTTGTCGAAGGCAATATTTCAAAAAAGTTAATGTGTGGTGTGCGGTTTCATATACAAATGGCTTTATTGGTCCATATTTTTTTCAAAGAATATTTAAATTGTAATACATATTTGGAGATGCTACAATTTTTTTAACAGATAAACTTGATGGACTTCCTTTAAGTTATCGAATGAGAATGTTTTTCCAACAACATGGGTGCCCTGCTCATCATGCCGTTACTGTCCGTAATTGGCTCAATTCCGAATTTAATGAACACTGGAGAGGAAGGGATGGTCCCATTTTATGGCCGCCGAGAAGCCCGGATCTGACAATATTGGACTTCTATCTACGGGGACGTTTAAAGCAAATTGTTTATCGTGAACCACTAGAAAATGATGAAGAGCAGTTAAAAACAAGGATTCAAAATGCAGCCAAGTCCTTGTCAATTGAGGAAGTTAGAAATAGCTTTAACGAATTTAGAGCTCGAATTGGAAATTTTTGCAGAAAAATGAGGAGCATGATTTGAATAAAAAAAATATGGTTTAGTTTTGATTTCATTTTATAATCAGTTGTTTAAATCAATGATTAAAACACGAGACTAAGTAATTCGAATAATTTTTTTAGCTAACTAACTAATTAATTGAGTTTCTATAGCATATAGTATCCTAGACAACGAAATTATTGGGTTAAATCCGCCAACTAGAATTACTTATAAAATTTTGTGAAAGTCCAAATTATGATGAAAAATGGTATTATCTCGAGAATCGTTTGAGTTAAAAAAAAAGTAATTTGCGTTTTTGGGGGTTTGAAATCAACCAGGCCCAATCATCAAGAGTGACTTTTTCTCAGAAATCCGAAACACAAAATGTTTTCCTCTTTTAAACTCGATCCGGGGACATACTGTATATGTGGCCAAACTAAATCTTGAATTTATGTTCATTTGACTGATGGTGTTTTTGTTGTACACAGGGTGTTTGTTTTGTTGTAATTGAATTAACATTTTTTATTGAGATCATATACGTTATAAGGGCGGGTCATTTCGCCCGACTTTCCTGGCACACTCTAGCTTATTATAATGTGTTCGAGGTATTTATGTTGTCGGCGTTCGTATTACCTTAATAATAAAATGCCACATGTGCAAACGCTTAAAAAACTGCCATTTGCTGACAAAGTGAATAAATTCTTTATGTGACATAAATAGTGTGAAACAAACAAATTAAAAGAAGGTATGCCATTGAGAATGTACTCGATAAACAACCATTTCGTGAGTTCTGGAGCAAATATGTTCCAGAGATGCCATAACCACTTCGCACAACGTTACGCATCTATCCACCAACTGTACGAAGTAACTTACTAAAGTGTGTAACTAGGGATCATATTAGACTAAATAAGGCCTAAACTTCGGATTCCTAAACAACAATTAAACGCCAAATTAGTTGTAAAATTGAATATCTTGAATATAAATCGATGAAAAATTCCTAGGGGTTTTCAAATATGCTGATTACGAATCTGATATCAAATTTCAGAAATTCAAAATAGCGGAATCAAAATGGCGGGTGAAAATGTCATATATCGTAAAATGAACCGAATAAACACGTTTAAATTGATGAAATCGGTTAAACTATTTAAAATACTTACTTCTTACGGTTTCCAAGCATACATAGATAATAAATTTACTAATAATTATTTATCCAACTATTGCTCAAAAAATTGTAAATATAAAACACGTACACATCCACGTACCGAGAGACTAACGTACTTTGAGGAGCTGAATCATAAGTAAAGCCGGCAGATCCGGGCGACAGGCCATAATCGTACGCGTCATACTACTCACTACTTGTATGTGCAAAAACAGAAGTCATGAAAACAATACACTGTTGCAATTTATAATGAGATGGATTAAACTTACCCTGTTACTTACGTTGAGATGTGTGAAAACTTTGTGGGCCGCCGCGCTGTTTAGCCGGCTTTAATCATAAGGTTTTCTCACCATAGTATCAAGAAAATGTAACAGATGACTCTCTCCCCTTCTCAAAATATACATCAAAAGTTACTATACATTCTACTTTCACGCGTCAGGTCACTGTACATTGAAATGCCCTGCGTTTGTTGTAGTCATATTGAAAACGTATATTTTAACCCTTTGACGCTCGGTGGCACCTTTTTTAAAACAGTTTTTTGTGATCTTGAAGTAGTTTAAATTCGATTTAACCGATTCGATTTAAATTTAAATTTAAAATTCAATTTTACATATTTTTGTAAAATTATTTTTCCTAATTTTTTTGATGATAGACATATTTTAGGTAATCCCTTTTAAATATAGAATCTCATTGTTTGTTTTTTCTATTTTATTCGAGTATCATCGAATTTTACGAAATAATCGATAATTCGTGCAATACGCAACTTCCAGCTTATATTAAAAATGTGTAAAACAAGTTTAAACACACGTAGCATGTTAGAAAAATGTTCCTCTCTAATATCCAATTGGTTTCATGACGTTTTATTCTGTCAATTAAAAGTTACAGCTAATTTTGTACGGTGCACGCACTCGCGGACGCCCTCTTCCAGCGTAGCAAGTGGCATGCACAGCACGAATAGAAGCGTTAATTAACAAATTACTGGTCGCTTCATTTATATTAGCGAAAAACTGTATTTTTGCATATAAATTGTTAAATAAAAAAGTTAGCACCCACTTTCTCGCGGAAAAATTTTGATATGTTATTCTACACACTTTCCCAAACACGTTGCAAAGGGAATCATCGATCGGAGAATTTTTCCGAAGAGAAAATCTAATATGATTCCCCTAAACGTTTAAAAATTCATAGTTCATTAATATTAAGTTATTGGGCTCAAGTATAGGCAACCACCGATACAATTGATAAAGGCCATTCACACCCACTGATATAGTCCTTGAGACATACAATTCACGTATCGATACCGGTAGCTTTTAAAGTAAAGAAAATTATCAATACCAGTAATTTTTAGTGAAACAAAAACAAGGGCAATAAAAACTTTCTTACCACATTTCTTTCTTTCATTATCAATTCCTTTTGTTTAAGTATAAATTGAACTTCTTCAATTGTTTAAGTAAATAGTCAGAGTTTTTATGCATCTTCTTTAGTTATAATACTCCGTAAGTACTGTCATTGGCTCAAACTGTTGACATTTTTAAATTATATTTTTCTTCTCTTAGAAAGTATCTTCAGACTCTCAACTCACATGTAATTCTTAAATATGTCCATAATTTATATTTCTAGTATTTCCGTTAACATTTTCTGCTCCTTAAATAAGGAGTCCCGCCTAGTTTTTGTGGAAGAATTTTGGACACAAATTATGTTCAGAGTTCAGTTGCCAGCTACTCGTAGAAGGACGTACACGGATTTTCACAGCTAATTTTTTTATAATTCCGTTAGTGAATTCCGATTTTGTGAAAATTCTAAAATTGATTGTCATATCATTTTGGGAATATTTTTCGTGTGGCCAGGGTTACACAATTGCAGCCTAGCTGGATTTAGATACGATTTTTTTGTATGAGTTGTTTTCGTCCAACTCCTGCTGGTGTTACATTTTTCCAAGCAACATATATATACCTTGGATCGCAGAAGAAGCCACACAACATCAAGATTGCAAGGCAATCTTGCTTATTTTGAGAGTTTAACTACATGTATTTTGTTTGCCTTTTTTTATGGATTTTTAGGCAATTTAATGCAACACAATTCATACGGTCATTAAATTCTTGAGTCATACTGTTGGATTATCTACACTTCATCATTGTGTCATCGGCGATCCTTAAAAGTCGACCGGAAAAACGCCCCGGATTCTTCAGGCGTCAGATAAGCTGCACAAGATTTTTTTATTCTTTCTATTAATTTCATTTATTTTTATTCTAGTTATTTATTTTTTATTGGAAACTTTAGCTTAAAATTAATTTATTGTTAAGTAATAGGTAGTTTCATATATAATTTCAATAAGTTCTTGCTCTAGAAGAAATATATGTATATATTTTTTTATTTTTTTGATACAAAAGAGGAGAAAGGAATTTATATTGATGAGATAAATATACTGGAATATTCCATGTAAATTATATTTTCGTATGTATGTCTTATTATATTTATTTTCTTTTTTTTTTGTATTCTTTATTATATTTATCTTATTAAATTGCCGTAATTACATGAATTTACCTGAATTTACCATGAGCTTACTTGAATATTGGTACTACCAGTGGCGGTGCGTGATATTTCAGTTAGCCATATCTTAAGAAAACGACACATGGGACCCCTTCACTTTTTAGGTGATGACTATACACCTCTTACAGAAAAGATTTATAGTGAAAAAATCGTCAGCAAAGTTTGCGAGAAAATTTTCAAAAACACTGGAGCACTCCCTGGGTTCTCTGTAACGCTCTGTGGGATATTTGCAGTATATTTTTTTTCATAATCTAGAAACAAATATAAGGAGACGTTTTTCGATTTGTTGCAAAATATTTTTTTTTTCAAAAAGTTATGGCCATTTTAATTTTAATTTTATAGGAACATTTTTGTTTCCCAAAATTAAAATGGCCATAACTTTTGAAACAAAAATATTTTGTAACAAATCGAAAAACATCTCCTTATATTTGTTTCTACGATTATGAAAAAATATACTGCAAATATTCCACAGAGCGTTACTGAGAACACAGGGAGTGCTCCAGTGTTTTTGAAATTTTTCGCAAACTTTGCTGACTGTTTTTTCACTATAAATCCCTTTCTCTAAGAGGTGTATGAGTCATCACCTAAAAAAGTGAAGTGGGTCCCATGCGTCGTTTTCAAGACTATGGCTAACTGAAATATCACGCACCTCCACTGGGAACTACCCGTATACTACCCAATTTGATCTTTTTTTTTGTACTCAGGTTAGTAACCGAGCCTTGAGTGGACTTTCGAAACTTGGGAAAAAGGTAAAAGGTTACTGGCGCCCTAGGATTGCTTCGGTCCATCTATAGTGATCCTAAATTTACCGCATGACCGGCTCCGGCTGTAAGCTAGCCCAGCTGCTAGCTTCGTCCATCACTAGACCATTCACTAACTGAAGCGGATCTCAGTAAGTTCTGGATTCCCTTCGAGAGAAGGAAAGTAGCAAGTGGATTAAAAAATGCATTGAAAAAGACACTTCTCCTAAAATTAAAATCTCCTAAACATTTTTTTGCGAGGTTGCACAGCAAATGTCGGGTATTTTCGAACTATTAAAGCCAATTTTTACTCGTTGGGAAACATGATTTAAAACCGCTTATTATTATGGCTTCCAGCAAGCTATTAAAGAGAGCGGGCCAAATATCAAGATGTGTCCGTTGGTAACAGCTTTAAAAACTATTAATAATAACTATAAAAGTGTGTATGACGCCATAAAAAAATTAGAGAACAGTGCGTTGGCGTTAGCAGTCACTAAAAATAATGGACGAAGTAAATTCGCTACTACAAGCTGTGGGTGATGCAATAAATGAGTCAATTAAAAATTAAGGTCGAAAGAGTATTAAAAAAAGTCACCGGTTTTACCATCATTAAGTGAGTGCAAAGAGTATATTAGTTATGCCTCTATTACATCAGTAGATGTCGGTCTAATAATCGTTCTCAAAATATAAACATATATCTTCACTACAGCTAATAAGACTCTCGGAGACAACTATAGAAACTTATCTAATGTTACAAAGTTACTATTGTGCTTATAGTCTCATATCGCCGCTTAAGAAACAATACCTCTTATATCCAAAATGACAATTTTAAGGAGACACAAAAAACATATTAACCTACACAAATGTTTAAATTTAAATGACTAGTCTTTTGTTTTTATATAATTTGAATTAATAGTCTTTTACATGCCAGCTATTGGTGACAGTTGAATATTAGTCTGTATATCGATTTAATTTAATAAACTCAAATTCAGTAAAAATTGAGATACGAGGTATTGTTTCTTAAGCATCAATATAATACTGAAGCAGCTATTAGCTACTTTCTTATATTACATGCATTATGATTGTGATACATACGCTCACGGCACATTTCGGCCAACTCTAAATATGGTCCAAGATATATGTATATGGTATACATTAATTTACGTAAGGATGGTAACAAAAAATTCTCATTGTAATAAGTTTTGGGTCTGGTAAAACGGTATACATACATTTATGTAACTGCGCACCATAAATACAAACCTTTTTAAAGCATTATAGATTACCTTCATTCTCTCGGCAAAGCATATTTTTGTTGGTCGTGAAGGCAACAACAAATGTCCAATTTTTTTGAAGTATTGAGGAAAATTTTACTTAGTTTTCCAGATTTTTTATCTTCCCTAATCTGAAGCAATATTTTTTTTAATACTTTGCCAAACAAACATTATATTACGAAGATAGATGGTTAATATTCATAGTTCTATTTTTAAGTGATTTGTTTAATGTAAAAGTTATATATCAAATGAAAATTAGTCATCAAATTGCTTTTTGTGACAATTATCATCATCGTATTAAGTATGTAGTTTTATCTACGACTAACACGATAAGCCTATTATACCACACATTTTGAACGATTTCAGTTACGTATTGAAAAATATTACCCACTAGTGGTGTAAAAAGTTCTCATTACAACTTTTTTACAACTAACATGGATTCATTACACCGCTAGTGCCATAATTAACAACTGATGAATTTAAATTTGTGTATTTAAACAGTCGTAGATAAAATGTATACTATATGTGCGCTAAAACTTCACTACACTCTTATGATGACTACATAAAAGTACTATTACTACGACTGTGTACGACTTCGTCTTATAGGTAACACTACCGAACTATCACTCACCGATTTAAATGAATCTTTGCATACATAGAATACTAAAAAATATTGAACCCATGTTCTTTTTCTTCCGGAATATGCCTTTTAATTGTAGAGACCAACCCTAAAAGGTGGTAAAAGCAAGAATCGCCGTAAATTAAATTAAAAAATACCAAAATATATGTTACAACATAAAATGTAATATGATTTATTATTAACATGTATTGAAGTACATAATTTTTTTCCAAAATCTTAAGGGGTTAGACCCCTCTAGAGTGCGAAAAATCAAGGCATTCTTTGGGAATTTTTTTCTGCTCTACTAATTAAGCGATAAAAATTCATTTTAGGACTTTATTAAGTACATAAGGAGGTATATACAGATATTTTTTTGTTCAATAAAAAATACAAAATGGTGTCATAAATAATACACACGAACGCATACGCTTATTTTTATTGACCATCGCTGGGCAACATAGCATTTTTTAAGAGCTACTACAAAAAAAAAAAAAAAAAAAAAAAGTTTTCATTATCTTCATGAGTTTTTCTAAAGTGGTACACAAGATTATTGTACAATATAAATTTTTCGCAAAATGCCAGCAGTTTTAAATAAGAAAATCAAATTTTCCGAAAAAAAAACGATATTAATTTGTTTATAAAAACCGTAATTTTTAACCGATCGAAAAAATCGTGTGTACCGCTTTATATAATTTATTTAAGAAGCTACAGTCAAAATTTCAAGTCGATCGGATCTAAATTGCTGCGAGTACTACCCACCAGTTTGAAAAATATGTTTTCGAAGAAAACGCGTTTAAAGTTTCAAGATGTGTTCACTTCATGGAATTTTTCAAAATACAGGCATGTTATGTTTTTTAACTTTTAGTCTGCTATACCATGATCATAATATATATCATCATTTCCAAATTATCGATCGGGTCGCAGATACTCCACAATGCTAGGCTATATATGATACTAAAAATACCGCAGTAGATCGGTATTTTCGAACATTTCGGAGCGACATAGTTGTTTCACAAATTAGGTTAAAAATAATTGGTAAACATTTTTCCCATCAATAATTTCTTTTGGATATCATTCTTAGGATGTTTTTACAACATTTAGGCAAAAAAACAAAAACTCGAAAAAAAAATTTTCCAAAGGGGTCTAACCCTTAAGCAGCTTGCCCTTCTTTTCTTGGGGACATCTGCGGCCTGCAAAAGAAATTTTGCAAATCTTGCCGTAGAACAAATACTCAAATTGCTTATTAACATAAATTACATTCTCTAGAAGTACACAAAATTATTCAAAAATATTAATTTTCAAAAAATGGCGTTCCAAAAATTTTTTTTTTAAATTAATATTTTTCAATAATTTTGTGTACTTCTCTAGAGAATGTAATTTATTTTAATAAGCAATTTGAGTATTTGTAGTACGGCAAGATTTGCAAAAAGTTCTTTTTGCGGGTCGCAACGTCCCCAAGAAAAGAGGTGCAAGCCACTTAAAATTTTGGAAAAATTTTTTTTATGTACTTCAATACATGTTAAATTATAAATCATATTAAATTTTATGTTGTAACATGTTTTGGTATTTTTTTAATTTCATTTACGGCGATTCTTGCTTTTACCACCTTTCAATGGTGGTTTTTTACCCCTAAAAGCATATTCCGGAAGAAAAAAAACAGGGGTTCAATATTTTTTTAGTATTCTATGAGTGTTCAAAGTTTCATTTAAATCGGTGAGTGGCAGTTGGGTAGTGTTACTTGTTAGTAATATTCTCCACTTGTGACCATAATTTCCATACTGCAGTAATGTATGGGAGAGAGAGGTACATTGACACACGAGGCGCATTGATACGCATTTAAAATTTCGCAGCAGAATAAGTCCATTTGTTTCAACCTATTACCTCAAAGATGGCACTAGTGTTGGCTACTTTTCATAAAAATTTAGTAACGGAAAAACGAGTGAGAGTAAAGTTACATGTGTTTAGTTTATTTTGGCGCGAGAAAGTAATTTTTAATGCCTTTTTTACATGTGTGTGTTTTTACCAATGTGGTAGCAATAGAGTGCTGCTTGTGTCACCATTCCTAAACGTAAGTATTATTTAAACATTGTTTGCAACCAAGTGTATGCACTGTAAGGTTAAATATGTCACTAGTGATTATTTCTGTCAGAGTGCATTTGGGGCACATTGATACATATGTATGAGAGGTACATTGATGCAGTGTATCAGATCAGATGAATCTGGGCACGAAGAAGAAGGTGCAGGCGGAAACCAAATCAGAATATATCACTCTAAATATACAAGTGATACAAACAACTAGGAAGATGCGAGAAAGTCTCGTATTTACACCACAACACCAGAAAAAGCACGATTAGAGGATATCGCTAAGAGAAAGAAATATGAAAAAATTTAAGCAAGTAACCAAGAAGGTGAAATTTATTATTAAAGAAACAGTCCGAAATGTTCCAAGTTCATCCGAAAATGACAGTGAAGTGGAAATGAGCTTATCTGATTCAATTAACGATGCCAGTGATGAAGAACTACCATTGTTGTGTGATGATGAATTAAATTTAGGCGATTTTGTCGTCAAGTTTTTAACAAGGAAAATAGCCGTACACTTTGTTGGACAAGTTGTCACGATTTATAATTACCATGAAATAGAGGTCAATTTTTTACGGAAAATAAACTGGCATAAGACTTTTTGTTTTTTTCCTAACGTTCAGGACGTCAGTTTAGTGCTTCGAGGAGATATCGTATTCAAACTGCCCAAATCCATTGATGCTGGTGGTACACTTCGCCAAAACAGATCTTTTTTATTTTCCAACAGTTCCTAATCTTATAATTCAGTAAATATTGTACTACAATATTACCTTTTTCTCTAGTGTACTGAATGTGTATCAGTGTTCTCCAGCACTGTATCAATTTACCCCACCAGAGACGTAGTTTGATGCAAATGTAGATATTAAAAAAAGTTGCAAAAACTCCAAACTTGTTTTTATTTTTCCTTTAAATGGAGTATCATATGAAAGACACAAATACATAGCCTGTAAGCCTAAAATAAGAAGATGGCGACAAGTATTTTGTCTTGGACAAAATCATAATCACGACAAAAATTGTATCATTGTGCCTCCCTCTCCCCTAACTATTATTTGTATGTGTTTTTTACTACGTGTTTAGGAAATACATGTAATGCCGAAGTAAAATTTGTGTAATATTCTTACCTTTTGTTGCAGTATATCTTTAGACTTCCTTAAGAGGAACAAACGAAAACCTCAAGTTATAAGCTAATCCTTTCTTCTAAGTCCGACCTTACTTGATTTAGGCTTACCTATAAAAAAAACATTCAAATTAATAATTTGAATTCGCCCAAATCTCTGTTGGGCGAATCAATTGATCTTAATGGTGCCTAATAAATTTATGTGGGGTACCCCAGCTCGCTTTACCCTTTGATAACCCAAGCGTCCCTCCAAGTCACACCTACTCCAACCCCCCACCAACACCCTCTGTTCTCGCTCCTGTAGAACGCTGCGTGGGATATTTATTTGTCTCGAATTCGTGTCATGGCATTACTTGAAGGCTCTTGAAGATGACGGGACCCACTGTGAATAGCCGACTGAGCGCCAAATGTGATATTCCATCTCCAACCCCCCTGAAAATTTGCCGCACTGAGGGATTTTAAGCAGATCTTGATGCTTAGAGTGACTCTGAAAACCTTCTTGAGGATGTTTGAATCCTTTTCGGTCCACCTCGAATCGTTTGTCTTCTTCAAATCCTCTTTTGCGTCCCATAGTCCTCTTTCTTTGACTCCCTCCAAAAATTGTTTGAGTAGGTGAAAATTCTTGAAAGAAGGCTGGTTGGGTAGGCGAGGAAGGACACCCAAACATGCCCTCTATTCACACAAGTGCAAAGGAAGGTTTCGCCTACCCAACGAGTCCTCTTTCAGGAATTTTTATCGACTCAAAAATATTTTGGAGGTGGTCAAAAAATGGGTGATTGGACTCGAAAGAGGATTTGAAGGAGATGGACGACTCGGGGTGTGTCAAACGGAGCTTCTGCGTCCTCAGTTCAGGAGAGTGAGCGTGCTTGAGTTATCAAAGGGCGAAAATAAGTCGTGGCACCTCACACCAATTTATTAGGCAGCTTGAAGATCAATGGATTCGCCCAACAGAGGTCAAACCACGCAAAATCCTGCGTAAATGCAAAGGGGTGGCTTAGGGGGGTCAGGAGATGGGTTGAAGAGATGGGGCAGCGACTAAATACACAGAACTTATTAACAACGTCTTAATGTGTGCCAAGATGGAGCTTTTACCCAATAGCATAATTCTTCGTCGACCCTGTAGATCTATTAATTTGCCATCGCGAACTGATTAAGTCACAACGTAGTACTTTTCGGGTTTTAGTAGGGTAAAACCAACCCTACAGGCTATTGAAAATTAAAAACCTCAAGACCCTAACTTGAATATAATGTAAATGGCGCTAATCTTAACTAATAGTGTTACGCTAATTTTGACGAGCAGTTTATAGTGGGGTTTTCGGGGTCGCTGATTATGAATTAATAATAAAATTTTTTGAAAACAAAATGTCAGAAAAATTTTTCAAAAATGCTTCCAATCCTCACGAAAAGTTGTATTGAATGTTTCTGCATTATAAAAATATAAACAAATTGTTTTATTGTTGCCTTAACTTTCAATACTGATTTGTGTCAGAGTGGCGTCTTTTTCGAAAAAATCGGTCGACCATTTTGTTTTTTAAAAAATTCGATTCGAAAATTCGGTTTCCTCGACCCCGAAAACTCAACTATACCGAGGTACGCGAGAGTAACGTCATTTTTGACAAAGTCGTTAGGCTATTTTGCGTGGGCTATTTTTATTTTTCAAAAAATTTGATCTCTGATCTGGATACCTCGATCCCGAAAATGTTTTACGAATACGAATTTTCAAGAATGTTCGCTCGTTTGAAACCACTATGCATTGTGACAGACGCTCGTCCCCAAGCTGATTTTATCCGACGTAAATCAGCTGGATGTAATTTAGTAGTCATAAAACCTTTTTCGTTGAAAATTGGGAATAGATTACGTCCGCGAAACCTCGTTTCATAAAAAAAAAAGTAATTTCAGAACAAAAGGACGTCGCAGAGTGCGTGTCTTCGGTGCCAGTGGTACGGAGCGAACGGTGGCAGTGAAACCAATAAAATATTTACGAGTATGGCTTACAGCGCGAAGGCTACAGTAAACGTGTAGGTACAAGGATTGCTGTAGGCCGTATAACATTTGTCATTAATAAAATATCAGCCCCGAAACTCCTCTGGTAAATTGGTGTTGGATTAATTCCATAGAATGGCTTTAGCCATTCATCATTCAGACGTATCCTCTAGTCCTTTTATCGTAATGTACGAAGTAGGCTTGCGCTCCCCGTATGCCGCTAACCGGAAAAGACAGCGGCTTCCGAGATATGTACATATGTGTGTATTATTTTGCTTGCAAATGCTTGTAGCTGTATGCTGAGTTGAGGATATCTGTGTAGTAAATGTAATCTAGCTTTAATGGATGTGTTTCTCTGTAGAACGTTGTCGTGCACATCAAGTTTGCTATGCATATTAAGTTTATCATTTTTCTTCACGCGCCTATTAGACTTACTGAACTTTTTTTAATTATAGAATTAACGTACATCCAAATCTATCACAATATCATAATTTGGTATTAACAGAATTTTATGTTTTCACATTTTTGTAAAAAATTTAAGGGGACGTTCTCATCAAAACCGACCAAAAAATCGATTTCTTTGCGTTTTTTTGATAGCTAATTGGCCGAAAAATGTATTCCCAAAACGGTTTGTACGAAATTATTTTCTTAAAAAAAATTATAGCGAAAAAAGTGGAACCACCTTTTTACGCGAAAATGGAATTCACGCGGTAGCGCGTTTTCCGTAATATTTTTGAATTTCCCACCTTTACGATCATACCATGGATGATCATGGTAAGTATAACTACCTCGAATGTCACCAGATGTCAGAATATATGCTATGACTTTATAGACGTACATCTATTTTTTTCTCCTGGGAGCCGTCCTTTTCGCCGGATTGCACTGCAGCCTCTTGGGCTTATTGTACGCAACCTCCCATCCTTATCACACCCCCATTCCAGTAGCCGGGTCCCGTGTACAAGCTTGTATAGCTTCCCTGCCGGCTGGGTGCTGTAATCTTCTGGACAAAGTTTAGGGTGTCCATTAGGGTGGACCTTAATATTTTTTGTTCGTTTTTCTCAGCGGGCCGGGTGAAAATCAGTACTGGGTACCTAAAAACTTGTGCGGAAACCAAAACTGCCGCAATCGGAACCTTTTTTCCCGTGCCGCAAAGCGCCTGAAGTTTCTTATGGATTTACATGTTAAAAATCACTGAAAACGTTCTATACGCTAAAAAACTATCAAAACCATCAAATCTGAGAGTCGCAAGGATATATTTCCCATGTATTATTTCCTCCTGAATCAGATGGAATCGTCAGATTTCGTTTATTCGTTGAATGAAAAAAAATATGAGCGAAAAATTTGAAAAAAGACGAAATAATTAATTATGGTGATTGTACCTGACTCTGAAGGAGTATTAAGCATATCATGATTTAAAAGTAGTGGTAAAAACCTACAATTTGACGTCGGTTGAAGTCTGTAGGTGCCTCTGAACCGGAGTTATGATCATTTCAAGTTGTACGCAAAATTCAGGAGCGTGTATGGCGGAAGGCGATTTTTCTGTTTTTTCAACCTGATTCTTCTGCATCGACTTGCATAATATAACGGTAGTATGAAATGATCCATATCATACGAATAATTCATCTTAATATAATATTACCTTTAACTTGTAGTCATTTTACATTGATTATAAGAGAATTTCGGATTGGAACATACTAAAGAACGGAAGAATGAACTCTCGAAAAAAATACGGTTTTTCTCTTAAAGTTGGTAGCTTCATTCGCTCTGACATTAGCCGCGGTCGTATTACTACCAACTTCAAGAGAAGTCGAGAGAGAAGTTTCGAAGAGAAGAATTGAAATTGGCGACGGTCGTAAAGTGGTCGTTTGAATAGATTCGTTCGGGAATACGCCTCGGAGCGATCCGAGCAATCTGAGCAGTTCACCCGAACACGCGTTTTTGATCCGAGCACTCCGAGGTCTCCGAAGCGCTCTGAGCGCGCGCCAAATACAAATAACCTGAAACCAATTTATTCCATTCTTATTTGTGCAGTTTAACAAGTGCATCGATTGAATTTTGTTGGATTTGACTTAATTCAGTCAATTCAATTGATTTAATTACTAAATTGTACAAATAAAAACGGTTTAGATTAATTTAGTGTTTGTTTACATTCGTGTGTTTACGTCCGAATCAATCGGATCGCTTGGAGCGCTCGAATCAAAAACGCGTGTTCGGGTGAACTGCTCAGATTGCTCGGATTGCTCCGAGGCGTATGCCAGAACGAATCTATTCAAACGACCACTTTACGACCGTCGCCAATTTCAATTCTTCTCTTCGAAACTTCTCTTGAAGTTGGTAGTAATACAAAGAAATTTCCGCGGCTAATGTCAGAGCAAATGAAGCTACCAACTTTAAGAGAAAAACCGTATTTTTTCGAGAATTCATTCTTCCGTTCTTTTCGTTTGTTCAAACTTGAATAACCCTCAAACTACTCCATTGTTGAAAAACAAGCACATAACATAGAAATTTGTATTACTACTCGATTATACCACGACGCAGCTCCACAACTCAAAGTATGATGCTAACGTTACAGGTACGTGTACGAATGTGGGACACTATAGTATGTTCCAATCGAAATTCTCTTATAATCAATGTAAAATGACTTAAAGTTAAAAGGTAATATTATATTAAGATGATGAATTATTCGTATTATATGGAGTATTTCATACTACCGTTAAATTATGCAAGTCGATGCAGAATAATCAGGTTGAAAAAAAAAAAAATCGCCTTCCGCCATATACGCTCCTGAATTTTGCGTACAACTTGAAATGACTCAACCCCGTTCAGAAGCACCTACAGACTTCAACTGGACGTCAAATTGTAGATTTTACCTCTACTTTTTGAATCATGATATGCTTAATACTCCTCAGAGTCAGGTACAATCACCATAATTAATTATTTCGTCATTTTTCAAATTTTTTTAGTTCAATTTGGTGTTTTTTCGTAATTTTTCGCCCATAATTTTTTTCACTCAACGAATAAACGAAATATGACGATTCCATCTGATTCAGGAGGAAAAAATACATGGAAATATATCCTTGCGACTATCAGATTTGATGATTTTCATAGTTTTTGAGCGTATCGAACGTTTTCAGTGATTTTTAACATGTAAATCCCATAGAAACTTCCGGCGCTTTGCGGCACGGGAAAAAAGGTTCCGATCGCGGCAGTTTTGGTTTCCGCACAAGTTTTTAGGTACCCAGAACTTTTCACCCGGCTCTCTGAGAAAACGAAAAAAAATATTAAGGTCCACCCTAGTGTCCATATATGGCCTGCCTTTTGCGGTCTAAGTCACGCAATCACACAGTATGTGGTGTGCTGTCTCCGTTTCCCTGTTGCAGAGTCTGCATTTCAGTTCTCCGTTGTACAGCCCCATTCTGTGTAGGTGTCCTTTTGAGGGCGCATTGTCCTGTTAGGAGGCCTACAATAGCTCTTATCTGAATCCTATTCATTTTTAATAGTTCTTCAGTTCTTTCCTCACATGTTCCTTTAATAAACATTTTTCCGTGTCTTTGCCTGGATATAAAGTTCCAGTATCCATTTTGTCGATTTCCTGACCCATTCTCCTATTTGACCCCTTACTATACTCTTTGTTACTCCCAGGGCCGGTTCTGGGCCAGTAAATGGAGTAGTCGATCCTTTCTCGCTAACTCGTCTGCTTTTTCGTTGCCTTCGATGCCTGTAAGTCCTGGTACCCATATCAAAGTTACTTTGTTGTGCTCTGCCAGTCGTGTCAGTTCTCTTTGACATTCCCATACCAGACTTGACGTCGCCTTTGGGTTTGTAATTGTCTTTAGGGCAGCCTGGCTGTCCGATAGTATTTCGATCCCTCTTATTTGTGTAAGACCTCGTTATATTGCATTCAAATTGCACTATTTTTTACCTAATTACAATTTTTTTTAACGCTTGAGGAATTTTTTTAAAAAAAATTTCCTAGGCTATTACGTAATATTTACATGAGCATTTTCCTCATCGGTTGATTGGCAGTGGAAGTGAATTTGTTTGCCACCACTAAGTCCAGACCTAAGCCCTCTGGACTTCTCTGTACGGTTAAATAAAAAAAAATAGTTTATCAGGAAGAAATTCAGGAATTGCAGTAGAGCAAATCTTCATGCAGGAATTGCAGTAGAATACAAGAAGCTGAGAATATATTCAAAAATAATAGGGAAAGTTTGTTTAATATTGAGAAACATTTAAGAAGGTGTATTTTTAAAATGTATTGAGGTAGGTGGTGGACACTTCCAAAATTTGATTTGAAGTTTCTCATTATCAGTGCTACCAATAATTGTTATCGTTATCGTGTTCGGTACTGTTGCTTTGATTATTTCTCCGTACCTTTTTATCTTTTAGAATTAAAAAATCAAAATTAAAAAACAAAATACATTGAACCTTATAAATGCAAATAACTTAAAAACCGATAGATTTAAACGACCTAAA
Organism: Aromia moschata; assembly: GCA_029963805.1. Lineage (NCBI taxonomy): Eukaryota > Metazoa > Arthropoda > Insecta > Coleoptera > Cerambycidae > Aromia > Aromia moschata. The sequence goes on along the minus strand of JAPWTK010000519.1, from coordinate 94,714 downwards.
CGAGAAAACGTTTTCTCTGTAGAATTAAGCGTTTTTTGGATTCTCTACTTGTTTTGCGCATGGCTCAATAGATAAAAAATATATTTTAATTCACCTAAATAATACGGTGAAACTAGCGCCCTCTAGGAACAACCTCAAAATAAATTTAAAATTCGAAATTCTCACACCAAAAAACATAAAACTGCCAATTTTCAGATATATACTATCAAAACTTTCTCAATTATTGAGAAATTTCGGAATAAAATTTAAATTGAACACGCTGTATCTCTAAAACTAACGACATTGATATAAGGCATGTTGAGCGCAATCATAATATTTTGGTGTCTAGTATCTCCTATTTAGTGTTGGCCCATTCTTTCTGACTCACCCTGTATATGTATGTATGTCATTCTAGGCTAAAAGTCGAAAGATAAAATGGAACTGCAAATATTGTCAATATAAAACAGGTATTATTTAGAAATTTACGTGTAAAGGGGCGTACAAACCTGCACACGCATGCGGTGAGAAGCTACGCATATGCGTGCGTACTCAATCCATTCGCGCTCAGAGCATTCGTTGAAACTTTTATCGCCGCATATGCGTGCGTGCTCAAATCGCTCCATCCATGCGTGGTAAAAATGTCTAAAGAGTTGGATATGGTCAGTGCCGCATGTGTCATTAGTAGTTTATTAAAAAAAAGAAAAAGATAAGAAAAATAGAAGATGGTGGATGACGCATTTATTTAAAAGAAGAACTCGACATATGAGCTCCGATTTATTAGTAGATTTGGCTTTAGAACCAAATACCGGACAATTTCAAAACTTTGTACGTATGCCATTAGAAGACTTTGAATACCTAATGTAATGAAAAATATACAGTGTTAAGAAAGGCCATATCTGCTAAAGAGCGCCTAGCTATAACATTAAGTTTAAATATTTAATTCTTTTGAAATTGTTTCCCATGTATCCTCTTTCTTCGTTTTTGAACAATAGAACTTATTTTTTGATCCTGTAATATAGGGATTTTTTCATATAGATCTATTAATTCCATACACTGTTCATTTGACCACTCCATTTTCCAGCGTCCAGCCACAAATACATATAAATATGTCAACAACTCCGCACTAGTCCCGCTTTAAACTAGAACGGCACAAAAACCCGTCCAAATTGAGCGCGAACGCACACGTATGCTTCTTTGATGTGCGCCAAAAAACCGACACCAGTCTGGCTCACGGTATGCGCGCTCAAGTCATTCGCGAGGAGGTAACACATGCGGCGAGAGGCCACGCAAACCCCGTCCAGATTTGCATACGTATGTGTATGCGTAGCTTCTCACCGCATGCGTGTGCAGGTTTGTACGCACCTTTAGAGAGGTAAGAAACCATAAAACAATAAAACAGTTGGACGGTAATAGTAACGTAAAGTTAAGTAATATAGTGAAGAAAAAAATAGGAACAAAAAACTTTAAAATACTTCCATATTTTTTTCACTTCAATTATCCTCCATATTTAAATCACTTCTAAAAATGGCGAAAAAATGTAGTCAACGCATTGTTTTCTTTTTCATACATTATCAATAACAATGTTTTTTTTTATTGTTAAAAGTTTTATTATTATCACGTGACTTTATCATCAAAAAGAATACTGAGACACTGTTTCAAATTTCAAGACAAATGTAGCAAACTTTACCACAGGTACATTTTTCTAAACTTTACCCAAACAACTTAAAAAGTTCACGGAGTTTATTTAAAACTTTGCATCTAGTTCCCGAAATTAATATGATTTCCTCGCGTCCGCAATAAATCCTAAACATGAAATCCAACTATTTTATAAAACGCCATTTTAAAGTTTTGGGCCTCCATTAAACTTCAAAGAGTCGCTCCACAAAACTTCAACTTGCTCGGGATTTATTGACATAGTTTTTAACTTTAATCACATCACGTAACTCGCCGGAAGATAGTGGATTTTGACGCAAATTGGGAAAAATTGCCCTGAACAGCTTATATTTTTTTATTAACGTGGTCAGCTCGATACTGTGTCTCTGTAATGAATGGAAATCCATTTGTTACAGGGGATTGTGGTGTACGTCAGCGCCGAACCTGCCGGGATCAGAAACATGAAGGATTGGATGAAATGCGAATCGTAAAACGCCGAAACTGTAAAAAAGGCGGTAGAAAAAAGTAAACACGGGAAAAACTCTATTTTTATGTCAGACAATAGGTATTACTAACATCAAAACGAACAAATGTAAACTAAACTAAAATAGGTTTTGTTTGAATAAAGGGAATACAGAATTCTAAATATATACAATGTGTTTCGTAGTGCACCTATTAAACGTTTTGGGAATGACATCAAATTCGTGAAACTATATTTTCGAAAAAATAAAAACACTATTTAAAGAAAATGCGAACGCCCATATTTGGCTGATTCTCAAAAAAAAATAATCGAAAAATGACTTAATTAATTCGATCGATTTTTTTTAATTACTACGGATTTTTTTCTTAATTTCATAGTGCATATCTTAATGGACTCAGATATTATATTGGTACCCAAGTTTTTCCAAAGTTTCCGGACAAATTTTCATTTTTCTCTTCTGCTTTTTTTGCCATTTTTTAATAAATAGAGTCCTGAAACAAACCAAGCAATCATTACTATTTTACATTGATCAAGAAATATCATTCCCTAACGCAGTGATCATTCCCTGTCTAAAAATTTTTATGAGAAATGACAAAATGAAATATTATTGCTTCGAAGTCAGAACATAACCTTACTTTTCTAAACCCATGAACGGTGCTATATTACTACTAGAAACAAATACAAATACATAATAAATAGTACAGAAAGAAGCGCTTATCTTTTCATAACACCATGTGAGGGAATGACAATTAAAAATGTAAATTTGAAGAACTGTCTTTTTTTCATATTAGTTTTAATAAAACATCGCTTCACTCAAAGCCTACTTTACTGTATGTTTTCAATGTTGATGTTGCCAACTTCTAAAAACTACGTCGCAGCATTCTGAAACAGACCTTAAATTAACCTCCAATCCCACTGTTACACAATGGTGAGGGAATGATAAGTTTTTAAGGACGAATTTTGAAATTGATTTTGATATTTTTCTCTTTACCGTTTTTAAACTATACCTACATATATACATAATAATGTAGCCAGTACTATCATAAATAAATAAAATATTAAATAGCTAACAATTGTAAGTTTTTTTGGTATTTAGTTCATGAATGTCTTTGAATTTAGTAGTTGGGACATAATGAGGGAATGATTTTGTGGATATTTACTCAGACATATTTTCTATTGATGATAAATAAAAATTATTTGATTTATAATTTGGTATATCTAGTGTAGTTTCAAAAGACTTATTACAATCGACAATTCTGATTCATAGGAATCAACAAAGATCAATCTCGATTTTTTCTGAGAACCAGCCATTTATTTCATATATTTATATTCAATTGAGCTCTTATTTTAACTGAGTCAATAATGTGCTGCAGTATCCACGGTGTGTCCCATTAATTTCTTCCAATTTATTGACAATGCGTTGCTAAAGGTCTTCCATATCGCCAAGGGTAGTTTCAAAAAATATAATTTTGAGATAGCAAGAGAAAAAATATCACAGGGGACTCAAATCGCAAGATCTAGGGGAATATTGTCTGTGTGGCAAACTATACGATCTTCGAAAAATCCGCCTATACCGGGTGTCCCAATATTCCGTGTACAACGAGCTACCACTTTACACGAGCTACTGCTCCTGACGTCAAAATAAGTCGATTTAACTAAACTTACCTATATACCAAGTTGTCTCATTTAGCCGCTAGAGGCCGTCAAAGTTGACATACAATTTTAGTTTTTTGCAAATAACTTAGTAACGCCCGGTATGAACTTAATGAAATTTGGTGTGCTAGTATGTTCCGACAGATTGCACATTTTGACATTTGAATCGAAGTTATTCCATTAACAGGGTGCGAAAACTACCCCTACCCTTAAAGTAAACCTCCTCGTATTTTTTTGGTGTGGGTGATACCGCTTCATCTATCTTCATATAGCTTTTTATCATAAAGATAAGCAATTTTTTAACACTTTTCTCTCTTGTAAAAGTTTTGTATTCCTTACCGTTTTCGCTGAATTCATGTTTTATTACATCATTGTCGATTCTAATACGATTTAATTGATTTCACTTTAAAATTGGTTTTAGGACGAAAGGAAAATAAACAAACTTAAATAATCATTTATTGAGACTTAATTAGGTGTTCAAAATGACCTCCATTTTCATTAATACAGAAATCAATCCTACGTAAGAAATTAAAGTGCACTCTTCTCAGGGTTTCCTCGTTCTGCAATTCTTGAACGGCATTTTGAATTCTGTTCCACAATTGTCCCTCGTTCTCAATACTCGCAGAGTAAACTTTCTGTTTAAAGTCACCCCAAATGAAGAAATTTGTTTAAATTTAATTAGGTGTTCGATACAAATATTTCATGTCACCTTTGATAAATCCAAATAACAAATACTAGTTGGCCAAGTTACTAGGTGAAACAAATGCTACAATTTGAAATTTGTCATTAGTGTCATTATTCTGTTGACTGTAAGATGGATAATACATACACCTTTGACGAACAAACCGATATGTTATTAATATTAGGGTTTTGTGAAGGAAACTGTCGTAGAAGTGTGCGTCAAAGTCAACTCTGAAGTTGAGTCTCAGTTGAAAATTGTATGCCAGGATTTGCAAAAAGAAACACACCACAATCCAGGATTGACAGATTTGGCAACTCTTTCTTACTTTTGAATTTTTAGCACTTTCAAACTCGTGAAAACAAATGGAATATTTTAATATGTGATACTATTAAAAAAGAAATAGTCAGACTAATACGTAGATTTTTTTGGAAAACTGAATTCGAAAAAATTGTTAATCAAGATTTGTTGAAATTGTAATTGCGTCAAATAATGACGCGAGACTATAAAAAATTCTATTTATTCAAAAACAAAAAGAATCACTCGCGTACAGAAGCGCGGTGATACAAAAAAATTGGTCGGAGCGCGCGCCGATAAAAACCACGGTGCCGACGGATGACAAATGGCACAATTCATTATTTTTTACAATTCATTAGGTCCCTGCCTACGATTTTTGTTAAGGACTTTTTTGTGTAGGATGGAAAAGGTAGTTAACTACATTTCGCCACCCCTTTATCGCCACGGTGCTGAGGGTTGCGGCAGAATGGGAGCAGGCACCGTGAGTTTTTCTTATTCTATGCATTTATATGAACACTCTAGTGCGTTTTAGAAATGTGTAGGTCACAAAAGGTACATATTTGAAAAAAAGGGGCCACTTATCATATAATAAAAAATGCTTTCGGCAGGAATTGCACTGGCACCGTTGTCATTTTGGGGACGGATCGATTATAAAACATTAGAATCGTGTAGGTCTTCAAGGTAGAAAAAATTACTGGGCTCTCGGACTACATGTTTTTGCAGTAACCGTTACAGACTGTCCGAGTACCTCTATGACAGTCTCAAAACAAAACTGACCCCTCCGAACATTTTTTTTAAAACTTTTCAAGTTTCTTTGCAGCACCTTTCCTTCACTCAATTGGCTAAGCTGATAGGAAAGCTATTGACCGTAGCTCCGGCAGCACAGCGGTCAAGGGGTAGGTTCCCCTGGTTATGAAAAACTTTGTGGCTTTGGGCGCCAGATATTTTTAAATAAAAATACCAAAATTTCTGAATCTATACGGTAACGATAAGATGGTTGAAAGCTTTCTTGTTATGGATGGAGACAGAATAAAATTCACAAATAAAACAATAACAAATATATTACCCCGAAAAAAATTTACAGCTAAATGACTAGGTTAACGGAGCAGTGATTTTACATTATTCCTTGGACCGGCAGGGTACAACGAAACGGTCTTATGTTAAACCCAGCGGAGAGTGGCTTCGGAGGTTGAGCGGATGCTCCTGGAGTTGCTACCAGCAGTACTGCGGTGACTCGTATACTTTACTCCTCCTGGTACGCCACTGGTCGAAGTGTTCGTTGTCCTTGTTGCTGGCCGTTTGTCCAGAAGTGGTTACATACAAAAGTGAAACAAACAGAATCAGCGCCTGTTCTAATGAGAATTCGAAACCAGTGGGTATCTGTTAATTTGACGTTATATAAACCAAAGAGTAATTAATCATACAAAATTCCAAGACTCAGGTAATTCAATTAAAAAAATTTTGCAACAACATGACCCAAACGAAAGAAAAAGTTAACAAAACAAAACCCCTAATTAAGCTGAGACTTCAATTTTAACCACACCACTGTTTGCGATAAATAGTAGCAATTAATAATCAATAAATTCACTAAAAATCAGGCAGTTAACCTTTGCTGTTCACGGTACGGAAAACTAAAGAAAAATTCGAAAATTAGTACTTTCGTCAGCGACGAACAGCGACAGTTGTGGGCAGCTGTAGAGACCAAGTTGACCGTTCGGCAAATATGTTCGAGGCAGTGAGGTTTCAACAAATTATTACTATTAAATAGAAAAATAAACCCAGTTACCTCGAACAAAAATTTGCAGGGTGCAGGTTACCACGATCGTTCGTCCCTTTTGCAGTGCAAAATTAGATTTCGCCAACGACCACGAAAAACTCATCCTTCGACTGCGTAAAGGTTAGGTAGGGTCTCTATTTAAATTGCCACACAGCTATCTTCTCCCAAGCTGGGACTACCTAAAACATACAGAAACGACAGGGTCTGCTTTCTTACAAAACGATATCCGTATCAATGGTATACGAAAATAAGCGATAATTTCGATTCCTTATTGGAATCGAACGATAAATTCCAGATTAGGTAAATCTAACCTATATTGAAACACGTGCTAATTTCCTTAATCAACCACTAAAATATTTTGCGGAATGCAAAAATACGCATTCGGCAGAGATAAACTGAAAACTAGGAAATCAAAATTAATCAGCAAACATTAAATGCTAAAGTGATCGCAAAGATATAAACAAATTTAATTAATGAATTGCTCCAATTACCACACGTGGACTAAAAAGCTGAAGTCTCGCTTATCACAACCTAAGTCAAGAAGATAGGTCAAGAAGAAGGGTATTTCTGTTCGTTCCGTATTTATAAACTTACAATAACACAAAAATTATCGAATGTCTGTCAACATCAACAAGGTTACCACTGATATCTTAGAATGGCATTAGTTATTAGTTGCGTTCGTTTAACATTTTAGCAGGTGTGTTCGTTTCACTTAGGAGTCAACTGGTTAAGGTGTGATTTCACTAGTTATTGAAATAAAAATAAAAATGTGACGTGATTTAAAATAAATACCGTTACATCTTTTTCAAAACAAGAGATATCGAGATTATTTCAAACTTTACGACCTGAATATATGTTAAAGCCACGTCTGCCGCCTAGAGTCTGTCGGAGCTAATACTATTATAGCGAGATCCACGCTATCCTGGAACGCATCGGCCGTTGCAGACCGACAACCCTTCACATCGACATTGTATGAGACGCTATTATAACACCAGATGTTCCCACGTGCCGGTTCAATAACGCGCCTCAGGCTCGCATCCAGCACATCGTCGTTCTACGTGCCATTTCTATTTACATATATTGTGGGACTTGGATGGCGCGAATAATTCGTGAAGAGGCAGGGGTCGCACTTTATCGGCTCTCCGGCACACAATAAAAATTTTATACAAACATTAGAGCGGCTCCATTTTGAGCTGCGATAGTGGCGGCTCGCCAGAGGACGTAAATGACGCACCGCTTCACCTAAAATTTCCAGTTGGTTGTACCGTTTAACCTTTAGACTGCCGGCTGGCTCATATATGGGACAGTAATAAAATAATAGTTTTAGTGATGAATACAGATATTATAGTGAATTTTTCCCATTTAATAGGCTCTCTGATCTCTAAAGGATACAACTGAAATTCTTTCTAGTCGATCGAGGTACCCAAACTACCCCTAGCGAGGGGGTGAAATATTTAAAAACTCGTTATCGAACTTGTATTCGTTATTGAACTTTTTTACTGAATTTTTTTTGTAAATAGGCTGTAAAATCTGTAAAATGTATTCTAAAATTTTCCGCAATTGATTGAGATGCCGAAACTACCCCTAGCGAGGGGGTGAAATTTTTAAAAATTCGTTATTAAGTGGTTATTGACTTTTTACACGATTTTTTTCGAAGCACGCTGTAAAATCTGTAAAATGTACTCCTAAAATTTCCCGCAATTGATTGAGATATTTTCAAAATTCTTTATTGAACGGTTATTGACTTTTTATCGGTTATTTCAGGTACCCAAACTACCCCTAGCGAGGGGGTGAATATTTAAAAACTCGTTATCGAACTTGTATTCGTTATTGAACTTTTTACTGAATTTTTTTTAGTAAATAGGCTGTAAAATCTGTAAAATGTATTCAAAAATTTTCCGCAATTGATTGAGATGCCGAAACTACCCCTAGCGAGGGGGTGAAATTTTTAAAAATTCGTTATTAGGTGGGTATTGACTTTTTACACGATTTTTTTTCGGGAAGCATCGCTGTAAAATCTGTAAAATGTACTCTAAAATTTCCCGCAATTGATTGAGATATTTTCAAAATTCTTTATTGAACGGTTATTGACTTTTTATCGGTTATTTCAAAATTTTTACATAGAATATTTATTAGTTTTTTAATTGAATTACTGTATTTAGGATAAATATTAATTTTTTTTTTAGCGATACTTGAATATAATGTGTTCGATTGAATTCGAATGTAAAACATTGAATTTCTACCTATAACTATTATTATTATTATTATTATTATTATTATTATTTCGCCGACTTTATAGTCACACTTCTCAGCGTAAACGCTGGGAAACATTCACCCATTCCTACTGCAGACAGTGATGGCTTGATATCTCATCCCCGCCTCCAGCAGAAATTAGGCTCAGGCGAGGGGAGGGAAATTCATCCTGTCCCAAAACCTTCTCTTACAATATGACATGTTTGTAGTACAACTGCCTTCTGGCCATTTCGAATAATATTATAAGACAGTCCTAATGCCGCGATGTTCTTGGCGAATCTGGTCGTCATCACGCCCTCTGCCGATATTACTAGGGCGTACGTCTCCACCTTCTCCAGTTTCCATAGGCGCTTCAGCTCCATTGATAGATTTTCGTATTTCGCGATCTTCTCCCGTTCAGTCTTCTGAATGTTGTGGGTAAGTGGTACAGCGATGTCTATGATGATCCCTCTTCGTTGTTCCTTATTGATCAGCACAATATCTGGTCGGTTGAAGTCCACTGTTCGATCGGTGATGATTAGCCTATCCCAGTACATCACTGCTGTTTTCGATTCCAGCACAGCTTCCGGGGTATATTTGTAGTATGGCGGAGCCGTCGCTAACAGGCCATACTTAAGTGCCAGTTGTTGGTGCACCATCTTCGCAAGTTGGTTGTGCCTGCCGAGATATGCTGACTCTGCTAGCGCGGGACACCCTCCTATTACGTGCTCTATAGTTTCGCCTGCAGATCCACATTTCCTACATATATCTTCGACGTCGTCTCTCAGGATATGCTTCTGGTAATTCCTCGTTTTTATAACCCTGTCCTGAATGGCAGTCAAGAAGCCTTCGGTTTCGGGGTACAGATAGCCGTCGGTAAGCCATTTTAACGAATTTTCTTTGTCGATGTGGTCTGGCTGTAACATTTTCGGAAAACGTCCCTGCAAAGCATGTTCCATCCACTCTGTCCAGAGCTCCTCTTCTGTTGGTACGTCGACCGGAATAAGTTCACATCCCAGGCTCAAAGGCGTGTATCCAGCGTCCTCTTGCTACTGTTGTTATTAGCGGGTCCCTGTTGTTTAGTATTTTTCTTCTTAAGGAAGCTTCTTGGTTAAGGCACTGATTCTTGATGTTCAATAGACCTCTCCCACCTCGTCTTCGAGGCAGGTAGAGTCGAATTACTGAAGAGTTCGTATGCAATTGTCTGAATTTAGTCAGAAGCCGCCTGGTAAGTCGGTCGAGCTCATCGAGATCAGTAACGGACCACTTGACGATTCCGAAAGAGTATGTCAGCACTGGGACAGCCCACGAGTTGATGGCTTTGATAAGATTGCCTCCAGATAAAAGCGTATTCAACAACTTTGTCACACGGCTCTTGTATTTCTCTTGGAATTCCTTCTTCAATTGTGTGTGGTTGATCCTGCCATATTGACACACTCCCAAGCAACACGGTATTGTTCTTCCGGTGGTAGTTGATGAATGTCGGCATACACCTCTGGATTGTTATGAGGTGCTCCCTTCACGATACTCAGTGTGGCGCACTTATCTAGGCCAAAGGACATTTTGATGTCGTCGCTGAAGGTCCTAGTAGTTCCAATGAGGGCCTGGAGATTTGGCTTGGACCCACTGAATAGTTTTAGATCGTCCATGTAGAGCAGGTGAGTGAGTGTTGCTCGGTTTCTCACGTTGATCTTGTACCCAGCTGTTGTCTTATTCAGTAGGGTTGATAATGGGTTGAGTGCCAAACAGAACCAAACCGGCGAGAGTGAATCACCTTGGAAGATTCCTCTTGATGTCAACTTGGCCTGTGTTCCCTCCAGAGACCCAAATGTTTGTTTTATTATTATTATTATTATTATTATTATTATTATTATTATTATTATTATTATTATTATTATTATTATTATTATTATTAACAATCACCACAGGTACATAACCCATTTATGGATTGTATCTAGTTAAACATATAGTAAACTTATTCTAAACTTAAAACTAAAACTTAAAACTATTGTCATCCACCACATATTTCCCACTCCTACATTCACACATTACTTTCTCACATACATGTAGTATATACACATAAATACTTAATTTACAGAAATGAGTGACGTAACAGAGTAGCTTAATTAAGATATAAACCTAACAATATTTGCGTTTCTGTTTGCTAATTCATCAACTATATAAATATATAAGTAAAAAAATATATATGTATGAAAATATATACGTATGAAAATATGTAAGTCTAGGGATAAAGAAAAAATCTTATTTCAGTGTAACTGATTGCTATTTTCAGGTTTTTGAGAGGTTTTATTGGTGACTAAATATATTTTAGAGTGTTTTTGGTAGCTTATTACATTATAATATCAAGCACATTCGGTTAAAAATAAATATATAGTAATTTACACAATCTGAAATTTTTTAACATTACCCGACTGCTGTTAGCCGGCCTGGCTCATATATGAGCCACCCGGGACCTTGGCAACTACTCTAGATGTATTAGATGTTTATATATAAACTTTGTCTCTCAAAAATATCCATTTATAAGGGAAAATGCCAGCAGTCTAAAGGTTAAAATGACTTTGACTCTAAGTTAATTTTTGTAGTGTAAAAGAATATTTCCTTGATATTGAAAATGATGGTTTATTACATCGTTATTATAGCCTATAAAAAATTAAATAGAAGTTCTGTGGTTATGACTGATTTTGACTGATTACGGAAATACAGTAGCGTGCAGCTTTCAGGGAATACAATAAGAAAGAAATGACAAATAAAGGGTGGGCCCTTTACTGGTTTCTGTTTAAACTGAGTGTTGTTTCTACATTGCCGACACTGACTCGATTGACATTTGACATATGTGTGTGGTGTCTAACCTCCGCTGTAAGAAATGGATCATTTTACGCTTGAACAACGTTGGGAAATATTGAAAAATTATATCCAAAGTGAATGCTGTGTTGAAGAAACAGTGAGAAAATTGAGAACAATTTTGGTCGAAATGAAGCTCCGTCAGCCCCTGGTGTAAGAAAGTTCTTAAGGAATGTTCGTGAAACTGGCATGCTTATGGATAACAGAAGTCATCCACGTGCTCATCCGGTGCGCAACAGCCGAAAGAATGTTGCCCAAAGTGTGCGTGAAAACTCAATCAAAACCAAGAACCTCGTCACAGAGCATAACAGCTTGAAGTCAGTCGCACTTCTCTCAGGAGAATGTTGCATAAAGGTCTTGGATTATTTGCTTACAAGTTGCATCATAATAAGAGGTAAAGGAAAATGACCATCATCATTATCGCTTCTGCGTGTGGGCTTTAAATGGGTTTTAAAATGATGTCGATTTCAATCGAAAAATCATTTTTTCGGACGAGGTTCATTTTCATCTTGGAAGACATGTTAATAAACAGAACTGTAGGATTTGAGGTTCCCAAAATCCACACGTAGTAGAGAAGCCAATGTATCCTGCAAGAGTGACTGTTTGGTGGGTTTTGGAGTGGTGGCATCATTGGTCCGTACTTGTTTCAAAATGAAGATGGTAACAGCGTTACAGTAAATGGAATGCGTTACAGAAACATGTTAACTGATTTTCTGTGGCCGCCGATTGGACGATTTGGACTGGACGAGCTTTGGTTCCAGTAGGATAGAGCAACGTGTCACACAAGCCTTGAAACAATCGATCTTTGCACACTAATTCGGTAACCGTGTTATCAGCCGTTTTGGAGACATTACTTGCCATCGCGCAGCTGCGATTTTACACCGTTGGACTATTTTTTATGGGGACATGTTAAGGACCGTTGTTACTCCAACGATCCACAAACAATTGACGCACTGAAGGAAAACATCAATCGAGTTATTCGTGGAATAGAGCCTCAAATAATCGCAAATGTACTGCAAAATTGGATGAAAAGGATGAACTACTGCCAAGCCAGCCGCGGCGGCCATTTTAATGAAATTGTTTTTCATAAATAATGGGAAGGCATACTTTCTTGAATAAAGCAACAATCATTTAAAATATTCAATGATGTAGTTTTAATAGCAATTTTAAAAAGAAACCATCTAATGGCCCACCCTATATTATGTTCTATAAGTGACATTTCTCTAAGCCTTCTAATGTATTTATAACTGCACCGGAAATGGCTTCATTATTTACAATCAGATTGTTTATTTCAAGTCGAACCCAGCTTTAATGACTTGAATATTACTATTATTATAATTGAACTACACTTTTTTTTCTACTAAAACTGAAGGTATTATTCACCTTTCGGTTAATATTTTTATTAAACGTATTTTCTGATGGTGTTGGACGATTTGGATAGAACACTCTATATTCTCTTTTGATTTTATTTTTACTTTTTTTTCCTCATTGTAAACCATTTGGATTGTTTCATTAAAGAAATGTCACTTAATGAAACATAATAGTGGTCATTTTCAAAGCTTACTTTCGTCTTAATTTGATCTTATCTTTTACAATAATTAGTTTAACTAAATATTAGTTTAACTAAGACATTCCAAAATGTAATAAAATACAGGGTATCTCATTAAAAAAAAAAACAACAATTTATTCTTTATATCCCCTGAAATCTGCACACTTCTGTATTTTTGATGGCATTTTAACAGCATTCAGTCATAACCACACAAATTTTATTTGAAATTTTTTTATTTCTGTAGGCGATAATAAGGATAATAAAGGGTCGGTAATTTATAATGAATAACCCTGTACAACCTGTTCAAATTTGAGGTGGCCACTGAGATCGTGGAAACTATAATAAATATGAAAAAAGTTTAAAATATGGCAGAGTTGGTCAATTTGATGCTCAATTGAAAATTGAAAATTTCAGTTTTCAAATCTTTGAAAATTGGTTTTTATTTTTTCCTGGCTTTATTTGAAGAGGTTTTTGAAACGGATCCACAATCAACTTCATTTTCTAAACACGAACTTGGATGTTTTATTTCAGATCTAGAGAGACCTCATCGTTCTAAAAACGGATATGTATTATAATACTTACGTTTGGAACGTTACAACGTAAAATCAGAAATCAGATACAATTTATATAAGAATTTGAAGGTGGCTGGACCTACACATGTGGCATTAGCGTGTGGATTTGGAAGGGATTGAAATGAACTGGCTCACATCAAAATTTAGACGTGAATTCGACAACATCGGGAAAGGTCCTGGGTACAAATTATCTTCTCCGGTCACGCCCCAGGATGGCGGGAGAGGTGTCATTCGAAAGGTTGTTTGGGGTTAAATCGACTGGTCACTTCCAGACCACTTCCAGGTCGACGAGACCAAATTCGAAAATTACATCACTTTGAGTTCAAATATAATTCTTCTATGTTTCTATGAACGGAGTCGTTTTTTTTTTTTTCAGAAAACCGAATCAAAAACCTAACACAACGGGGCCTAACATAATCTAATATAACCTAAGATAATTTAGAAGAACGGTTTATAAACAAACTGTTTGCTTATTTTTCCTGGTAAAAGTTCAGTTTAGTGACTTTTGTGAAAATGGCTAAAATTAAATCGGATTTTTTACTAAAATCGTTTGTTTTCGTTTAAAAAGCGATTTCAAGTTGGGGAAGCAAGGTTTTTACTGGCGCAAATGTAAAAAAATCGAAAACAGTATGCGATTATTGCATATTTAAACTTCCGATGTTGACCGAAAAACTGACTGATTTTCATAAAAATCAATAATAAACTAACCCTTTACTTCCAATACAATCCCTTTATGCACTTATAACTTATAACACACCAAAATCACTCGCGAATAAATGGAATTGAGTCGGCATTCGTCTGACACCAGCTGTCACTCCCGCGGTGGGCGTTAAGGCGTTTGATAATGTTGAAACGTCAACATTAGCAAACGTGGAAAAATACGCATCTTTGGCTAGAATAAGCCATATTTTCTTATTATCCAAATTATCCAAATTATTGAGGTTCAGGTGTTGATTTTTCAGAATTTCACCCGTAAGTACACAATCAAATATTTCTTACCGTTCTAAAATTGACGAATTTTTTTGAAAAATTATTGGTAAAATGATTATATGTATATAATATAAATTTATATTTATAAAAATAGTTAAAAAAAACAGACATCTTAAATAAAAAAATGTTTCATTTTTAGGAAACAAATAGTCAACTTGGAATCTGTAACGAATGGCAGGGATTTTAAGGGACAATTAATAATAAACGCGTTTATTACAATTATGCAAATACGCCTTAACGCACAAAAACTTAACGTCCACCGCCGACTATAGCGGCATTGACAACTAGTGTCAGCCAGTTTTTTTCGGTCAACATCGGGAGTTTAAAAATGCAATAATCGTACACTTTTTTCGCATTTTTTTTGCATTTTCGCCAGCAAAAAACCTTGTTCCCCCGGCTTGAAATCCCTTTTTTATAGCAAAAGCAACGATTTTAGCAAAGAATCCGACTTAATTTTGGCAATTTTTACAAAAGTCACTAAACTGAACTTTTACCTTTTTCCTCTGTGAGCGAAGCTATGACGTAGAAAGATACCCTTTCTATCTCGCACATCAGTTGTAACATTTTTTTAGAGCGTTTGGGTTCCACTTTAGCAGAGGCCCCCACACGTTATTTTGTGTACAAAACCACGTTTCACACGTGTTGTGATACCACATTGTGTTGTGATTTGTTTTGTGCAATTATTTCCAATTTTCTCATTAATTATGATTAACTTCAGAAAACTAGTCAGTAAAATTTTGGTCAATGAGGAGACAATGAAAAACTATTGTCAATCCAGTGGATTGCTCCATAGTCCGCCTATCTGTGATAAGTGTGACGAAGAAATGGTGAGTAATTGCTAGTTGAAAACTAAACCCAATACTCTGAACCTAACCTAACCTGACCTAATCTAGCGATATATACCCGAACGGAAGAGATTTCCGATGCAGGAAAAGAGAAGACAACCCACACGACAAGACAGTCTCGGCGAATAAAGATTCGTGATTTTCAAAGAGCAAGTGGCCGATGAACAAGATTTTCATCGTCACGTATCTGTTCGCCGTCGGTGAAACGAATTACGACCGAATCATCAGTGATGATGAAGTTAGCACTTCGAGTGCTATCGTTGCCGATTGGATGAGTTAATGTAGAGAAATTACGTCACGTTGGTGTGAAGAAGATCAATCGGGAGAACAGATTGGAGGAGAAGGTAATCTAACCCAACCTTACCTGCGCTAACCTAACCTAACCTAAATAAACTTTAATGCATTACCGTGGAAATCGATAAGTCGAAAATCGGTAAAAGAAAGCACAACAAAGGACGACTCATCGAAGGTCACTGGGTGTTTGGAATGATCGAAATCCAAACTGAAGAAGTGGAGCGAAGAGGAGGAAAGTTCAGGATCGAAATCTGCCCTGATAACTCGAGAAGTGCCGAAGCATTGTTGCAAAACACGTGAAAGTTGGCACAACAATCGTTTCCGACAAATGGAAAGCCTATTACAGGCTGACTGATTACGGTTTTGAGTAAGTTAAACTTAACCTAACCTAACCTAACCTAACCTAACTTAAACTAACCTAAACTTATAATCAAGGCACTTCACTATCAATCATTCCGAAAACTTCATCGATCCAAAGACTGACGCCAATACCCAAACCATTGAAGCGAATTGAAGCGACCGTCCTCTTAAGGAGCATGTCAGAGGTCATCGCCGAGGAAAGTTGGATTTCCACATTTGTGAATATTTATGGCGCAGACATGTCTCACACAACAATTTATCACCATTTGAATTTTTCATTGAGTGCATCAAGAATGTCTATTAACCTTGCCAAATCTTGTCAAATTTAAGAATAAAATTTGAATATAATACTAAATATGTTGCACGCTTTATTCGGGCGGGTGAGGCAAAGGTGGCCCACCCCATACATACTGTCTGTACCATGTATATATTTTTAAAAGTTGGTCCCCAAAATTTGGGAGGTCATCTGAAACCAAATTAAGCTACTCATATGTTCTGCAATGCATAAACCCAAAAGGAAAGAAGCCCAGATGGTTCTGTACACAAATAACGTGTGGGGGCCTCTGCTAAAGTGGAGCCACAGTTTGATGTTAGATAAAATAAAGGCGGAATGACAAACCTTAAAGAGTCCTATCAAAAGTATACGTCAAGGTTGTCAAATGCTTTATAACTCTAAACGCCACATGTCGGTGTGGACAGTTCTAGGCAACACGTGCTCTTGAATGATGGGTACGAGAGTGTAGGTGGGTGTCGCACTCCTCTACAACCACCGTCCTGACATCTTCGCGGCCGCTTCCTTCTATCATCTCGATGATAAATTGGCCCTCGAGATAGCGACTACGGTGTATTTCCGTTTGCGTTCCTTGGAGTCGTCTATTAGGACGACAACGCTAGGTCCGCTAAGCTTGTGATCCTGCATTTGCCATTTGCCATTGGTTTACAACCATTTCTTGACCGCGAAAATCTTTGAAAGCAAACTACGGAATGTATAAAAAGTGTTAAGTTCAAAATGAAAGGAAATACTGACCATAAGGTGGTAGTGTCAAACGAAAGATTTGTTCGCTCATCCGCCGACATCGACAAATCTGACGTGCACAGAATCTCCATGGTACTGGAAGTGGTATGGAGCTGAGTCGTGACGTTTAATGTCCTCAAATGTCACAAGTGAATCTATCCGTACATAAGACAATTCTCAAAAATAGTGCCGCTGGTTAAAGCATAAAGCAAGTTGTAGGACATGAATTTGACTTCGATTTAGGTTATATCGTTGTACAAAGCCATTATCTCATCAGTCCAGTAGGCAGGGAGCTAAAATCACCAAAAAAGTCTTCGGACATACGGTCCCCCTGATTTTTTCCCGCGAATACAATGACGGGGTCCGAGGCCATCCGACATTGTTTAAATAAACAATGATGCGAACATTTTCATATTTTCGATATAACTCGTTCCTGTGCATTTTCGGTGTAAGGTACGCCATTAAGAAAAGTCAGTGCAAAAAACGTTTCTGGCGACATGCAGGGCAGGTTTCTGGTTACAAATGGCTACTCTTCGATTTCACCCTGATAATTGCTTAACCTTTCGAATAAATAAATAATTAAAAACAAGCACTTTTTCAGCTTTATTAGCCAATTGTCAGTTAACAATTGCACTTAGAGACTTCCGGTTGGGCTTAAAATTTTCTAAATTTAATAAGGAAAACTTTTCTTAATGGTACCTTAAATGCACAGTTGAGTTATATGCGAAAATATGACAATATTCGTATAAATTGTTTATTTAAACAATGTTCCACACGGATGCAGCTCTACGGACCACGCTCATTGTATTCTACGGGAAAAAATACATGGGAATCCGTAAAAACCTGCCCTGCATGTCGCGAGGATACATAAAAGTCCCTGTCTACTGGACTACATCTCTAGATGTGGGCACCAATTCCAGTTACTTGGACAACAATATTTTTAAAAGTAAAAGAAAGAACTGAATGCCAGCAAATGACCGAATTAGGTCGACACATGTGTAATGAATGACATATGTGTCACCAAACTGAATTAAGTCGTGTTGTCAGTCTACTATGATTGCGCGATCGTTTTGCATCGAAAAATCATTGTTCCGTACAGTGTGGAACAGCCAAATGGAATAAATTTCATTAATTTAGAAATCGAGACACGATTTCTAATTCAAAAAATATCTTACGACTAAAAATGTCATCCCTAGATTCAATTCCTTCAGGTGACAGCTACAACCCCTAAATTTTCAAACTGGAAGTAGGGGCTTGTGATACTTCATTTGAAAGGTCTTTCCATTCTCTATTCAAAACTGCTATGGTTTTAAATTTTATTGCAGAAATTAACAAGAAAGACAAATTTCTCCAGCGTATTAAATTTGTTACATTAAAATAAAACTTTTATAAGTAACACTATCTGCCAATTTTATGTTCTAAAATGTTAATAATAACAAAAAATAAATGTCTGTAATTGCCGACATTCCTTACTATAAGATAAAAACTTACTAATAAACACGTACAATCATTTGCTTGACAATCGAACGACAAAAACGAGCAAGCAGCAAAAAAAACAAAACTGAAATTTAAGAAGTTGGCCATTATCAGCTTCAGTGAAATTACCTAGAAACGTGCTTGTCATTATAACAGTAGTTAACAGTTATCACTGTTATCAGTGTTAAACTTTTTGCTTTAGTTTTCGTATTGCAATTCAGAGAGATGGTTTACCTAACAGAAATGCATAAGATAACGATTTGCTTGGTTAAGGAGACAGAACACGAACGCAGGCCGAAGTTGTTCGCCTATTTCAAGGGAGTTGCCGGCGATATCTCAAGGTACCGTAAGTTAAATAGAGAAGCAGTTTCGGGAACGTGGACATGTACGGCAGCTAAAGAGAAATCCTCCCAATAAACTCAGTGATGATCAGAAATAATTGGAGAAAATATCATTGTTTCCTTCTTCATTGACGGCAATTTGAATGGAGAAACTTATTTAGCGCTGCTCCAAAATAATATTGTACCGACGATGGCAAACTTGTATCCAGCTGAAGAAAACCCAGCACTTCCAGGTAATGCAATATGGTTCCAGCAGGATGGTGCACCAGCACATTACGAAGTCAATGTCCGGCACGATCACCTGATCTCACGTCGTTAGACTTATTCCTATGGGGATATGTAAAAAAGTATGGTCTACAAAACCAAACCCGACGATTTAGCTGACTTAAGAATAAGAATACCACTTGCAATTAGGTCGATTACCCCGCAGATGTTAACTAACGTTAAAAGACATTTCTATTTCCGTCTAAGATGCTGCCAAGATGTTGGAGGCATGCATTTTGAACATCTGCTGCATTAATAATGATTTTATTTTATTATTAATTATTAATAATAAATTTTATTATTTATTACATTCATGATGTTTTTTATTTTAATATAACGAATTTCCTACGCTGGAGAAACTTTTTTTTCTTGTTAATCTCTGCAAGAAAATTTAAGACCATAGCAGTTTTGAATAGAGAATGAAAATACCTTTCAAATGAAGTAAGCCCCTACTTCCAATTTGAAAATTTAGGAGTTGTAGCTGTTGGGTTGTAGCCCTGAAGGGGGTTGAATTTAGGGATGACATTTTTACGTCTCAAGTTGTCATTTTAGAATTAGAAATTGACGTGTCTCAGAATTTTCTAAAAAATGCTTAATAATGGAGCTACTGAATTTATTCCATTTGGCTGTTCCACACTGTATTCTTAACATGAGGTTTTGAAAGTTCCATAACTTTTTAAACCTTGGTCTCCTCAACCTAAAAATTGGCAATCGACATCGACACAGCTCGTAAAGGGCTTTCGAATGACTCACCTCTCATCAATTTATTTCATGACCGGAAAAATGCATTTGGGATAAAGTCCGGTGCTACATAGTGAATTGTCGAGCATGATGAAACACTCGAAAAAAGCACTAGAGAATCTATTCTCACCATATACAAATAAACAACTGAATCAGATGGCCGGCATCGGAGTAACATTTGCACACAACTTCTCTCCCGCAGTCGTCGTTTTGACTGGTTAAACAATCTTGTTACTGGGGATGAAAAGTGGGTGCTTTATTTAAATCGCAGCCGTAAGCACCAGCGGGTAGACGCAAATGCCCCAGCACAATCGGTTTCTAAACCTGACGTCCACCCGAGAAAGGTGATGTTGTCAGTTTGGTGGTCAATTCGGAATCCAAAATCAATTTGAAGGGATACACACCTTCGCGGCGTGTATTACTGGGAACTCTTGGAAAACAATTTCACCGTCACCACCGTTGTCTATGGTGCTCAAGTGCACAATTAGGCCGCCCAGCTCGATATCCGCAAACTGCCTACTCGTTGGCGACAAGTTATAGAGTCAGAGGGCACATTCTAAATTAAATTCCTCCTCTTTATAAAATAAATAATGATATTTGAACATATCAGCTAGGCTCAATACTTTTGTATTAACCGAATATAATTATTTATTGAAATCGATAATTATTTATCGCAAAAATATGCTATGTGGCTTTGGAAAATTGAATTTTGAGATTAATGAATTAATATCTACATTTAAGTTAGCACGAATCGTTCAGAGTGCTGATTTTTTATCAGAAATTTTACCGTTTTTCTTATTACTACATTCACATAATGGAAGATAAGTTTTATTGATAAGTAATAAATAAGGTTAATTAATAATAAATTCGTAAATTTCTATTGCCTAAATAGACCTAGAATGTTTTGAAACAAGTTTAAAGATCTGTATTTTTCAGTCTGTTTATGTTTCATAATTGTTTTATAATCACAGTGAGTTCTTATTTTTTATTTTATGAATTAGAAATTTCGTACACCTATATGTCATAAACGATATCTGTATATCTGGAGTTTATTGTATGTATTTATTTTGCGCTTATTGAGTTTAAAGGTTGAAATATACACTACTGAATATTTTTACTACCTTCCCAAACTCCTCGTAAAGGAGGGATAAGGAAAAAGGCATATAAAAGTCAATAAAAACGTGAACATTATAAATTATAGGGGCCAATTGATATCTTCAGATGTAGTAAAATTTTGATTTGTCATATTATGGTTTGTAGGTTTCTAGGTTAGAGAATTTATATACTTTATGTACACGGTACTTGTTTTATCTTGATCACCCCATTTTATTTGAAAACAACTAGGGGAACTTGCAGTCTGTAAACAGTACCATTTGAAACTACAATTTGGCGCCTATAATAGAACCCAAACACTATTTGGCACTCAACGTGCATTTCGCCAACCATGTTGGCATCATCAGGAGATCCATCAATATTGCGGTGCGATGAACTGTAACTTTTGTCACTGTTTATCAACCAGAACAATGGACTGTTAGGTATCGGCCAATCATCTTTATTTATCGCACAATTCCACGATTCTTCAGAGAGACACTCAAAATTCAAAATCTGTTATTTACCTTACCAACCAAAATTCACCCTCAGATTAAACAAAATATTTAAAACCTCAACACTATTTTAGTGAACACGTTAAGAAATAGATAACATAACAAACTTGTTTAGATAATCCAAAAGATAAAATAAATAGCAACGAAAAGTCGAGAATTTATTAAATAAGATTGTGAACAAAAGTATATTGTGAACCTCCTGATGATGCCAACAAGATTATCGAAACCCGCGTTAAGTGCAAACAAATTTTTGGGGAGTATGTATGTAATAGCCTCTAATTTTTCTATCCAATAATATGATATTTTTAAATTTATAGATTATAGAGAAATTTTATATTATTAAATGAAGAATTTAGATGTTACATGACACCTGTGTCACCCCGTATAGAGACCAAAATATGCATAGTGCACAAAGCACTAATTGGTTATAACACTACTACGTACTCATATTGCAAACTACTCAACAGTAGTGAAAGATGATCATAAACCATAAAATTTATTACATGTTTATTTATTGTTAACAAAAATTAAGGAAAAATCAAGATGTAGGCAATTCTGTATGGTGTCTAATTAATATCTACCCCATAATACAATTTAAGTATTCCTATTTCGATAAATTCCACATGACATACTTTTCACATATCCCCAGAAGAAATAGTCTAATGGCGTAATATCAGGTGATTGTCCAGGCCATTTTAGCGATCCTCGCCTCCCCTATCCACCGATTTGGAATTGTTAAGTGGAGGTGAAAATTGTTAATTGTTATTGCTTAATGGAAATGGTTCCAGCAAGATTGAGCACTACCACGTTACCAAATAAATGTCCAGCTGAACCTCGCTTTAACATTTCCAAACCGATCGATAGGGAAGAGAGGATCGCTAGAATGTCCAGCACGATTACCTAACCTTACGCCATTCAGCTT
This sequence comes from Aromia moschata, assembly GCA_029963805.1. Classification (NCBI taxonomy): domain Eukaryota; kingdom Metazoa; phylum Arthropoda; class Insecta; order Coleoptera; family Cerambycidae; genus Aromia; species Aromia moschata. The sequence continues at coordinate 72,128 of JAPWTK010000519.1, read as the reverse complement.
CTTCTCATGGAGATATGGTATACAAATAAAACTAAACCACGTGATCTAACTGACTTAAGAAGACTAACGCTTGTGATTAGGTCGGTCACTCCTCACTCCAGATGTTGATTAACGTTAGGTGATTTTTATTTACAATTAAGATGCTACCAAGTCGGTCGAGACATGGACTATGAAGATCTCCCACATTAAGACTGATTTGATTTATTTGACTTTATTGTATTACATTATCTAAAAAGAACGGTATTATTATAAAGGGTGTCCCAAAATTTACGCAAGATTTGAATTAAATAGAAAATAGTTTTTTTTTAAATTCATTGAAATTAAAGTACATTGGATAGGGTTATGTATGGAATAGCACATCGGGCAAATGAATTGGCAGATATGCACATCGCATAGACATCTTTTGTCGAAATTTTCCATGACTATTTTGCATAAATGCGGCTGAATTTCGTTGATGTAACGTTGAATCTCCTCCTTCAATGCACTGGTGGATGTGAGCTTATTGGCATAGACTTTTGTTTGACTTCAAATAACCCCATTGAAAGAAATCCAATGGTGTTAAATCACATGATCTATGGGGGTAATTCTGATAACCGAAACGAGAAAGTACACGACTAGGAAATGTCTCATGCAGTAATTGGACTGTTTCAAGGGCTGCATGTCGCACCGTCTTGTTGAAACCACATGTCGTCCACATCACTATCATCCAATTTAGGCAGAAAGAACTCGGTTATCACGTCGCGATATCGAGCATCAGTAACAGTAACTGCTTGACCAGACTCATTTTCGAAGACGTATGGTCCAATGATGCCTCCAGCCCAAAAGCCGCACCAAACAGTGACACGTTATGGATGCAATTGTTTTTGGACATCACATGTGGGTTCTCTCAACCCCAAATGCATCAATTTTTACGATTAACGAAGCCATCAAGGTGAAAATGAGCTTCATCGCTTAGGATGATTTTGCTCGAAAAATCAGCATTCACTTATTGTTGTTCAATAATCCGTTCAACAAACTCTTCTTCTTCGCTGTACATTAGGGTGGACCTTAATGATTTTTTTTTCGTTTTTTCTCACGGGCCGGGTGAAAATCAGTTCTGGGTAACTAAAAACTTGTGCGGAAACCAAAACTGCCGCGATCGGAACCTTTTTTCCCGTGCCGCAAAGCGCCGGAAGTTTCTTATGGGATTTACATGTTAAAAATCACTGAAAACGTTCGACACGCTCAACAACTATGAAAATCATCAAATATGATAGTCAAAAGGATATATTTCCATGTATGTAGTCAGATTTCGTTTATTCGTTGAGTGAAAAAAATTATGAGCGAAAAATTGCGAAAAAAACACCAAATTAAACTAAAAAAATTTGAAAAAAAGACGAAATAATTTATTATGGTGATTGCATCTGACTCTGAGGAGTATTAAGCATATCATGATTCAAAAGTAGAGGTAACAACCTACAATTTGACGTCCGGTTGAAGTCTGTAGGTGCCTCTGAACCGCAGTTACCATCATTTCAAGTTGTACGCAAAATTCAGGAGCGTATATGGCGGAAGGCGATGTTTCTATTTTTTCAATCCTGATTCTCAAACGATAGATTCTCCTGCATGGACGCATAATTTAACGGTAGTATGAAATGATTCATATCATACGAATAATTCATCATCTTAATATAGACTTTAACTTTAAGTCATTTTACATTGATTATAAGATAATTTCGGATTGGAACATACTATAGTGTCCGACGTTCGTACACGTACTTGTAACGTTAGCATCATACTTTGCAGTTGGGGAGCTGCGTCGTGGTATAATCGGGTAGTAATACAAATCTCATGTTCTGTGCTTGTTTCTCAACAATCGAGTAGTTTAAGGGTTATTCAAGCTTGAGCAAACGAAAGAACGGAAGAATGAATTCTCGAAAAAAATGCGGTTTTTCTCAAATCAAAAATGCGTGTTCGGGTGAACTGCTCAGATTGCTCGGATCGCTCCGAGGCGTATTCCCGAACGAATCTATTCAAACGACCACTTTACGACCGTCGCCAATTTCAATTCTTCTCTTCGTAACTGCTTCTCTCTCGACTTCTCTTGAAGTCGGTAGTAATACGAAGAAATTTCCGCGGCTAATGTCAGAGCGAATGAAGCTACCAAGTTTAAGAGAAAAACCGTATTTTTTTCGAGAATTCATTCTTCCGTTCTTTCGTTTGCTCAAGCTTGAATAACTCTTAAACTACACGATTGTTGAGAAACAAGGACATAACAGAGATTTCATACATTTTTACATAATCCTCATTTAAGGTTATTTTATTTAAATTTTGTTTAAGATTATTTTTAAGGGCATCTAAAACTGCTTCTTCTAACTCCTAATGTTCTACGATTACTACCCTGCTACGATATTTTATACCTCCGAATTTCAATATGACTATTTAGCGATTTTTTAAACTCCGAACCCATAGCGTTAATTAGGACTCCTCAAAACTTCCATATGTATAATTTGAAAAAAAAAAATATATAAAACATGTCTCTTTGTATACGATCTTAAAATTGAGAAAAATATCGAATTTTTAAAGCCAGTAGTCGAGTCATAGTGCTATGGCATTATGTCAAGACAGTTGAATGTTATCTTGAATCACTAAATGTAGTAGACAAAATATTTTTTGCCTACTGAAGTTTGTTTTCTTTCAGGTGTATAATTATTAGACTGTCGGAAAAGTCATGACGTAATTTTGCGTAGATAGTATTACATGTATTATGAGAAATATCATCACAATTCGCTCGAGTGCTATACCAACGAGTGCTTTGACAGCTGATAGTTCAACCTTCATTTAAGAAAAAAAAAGCAATCGATTTGGTCGCGTCGTCTGGTTTTTACATCAAGTTGAAAATGGAATATCAAACTGTGCATTTTCGGCATATTTTGCTTTTTTTATTTCAGCAAAGGGAAGAACGCAAGGCAGATTTGTGAAAAATTGCATAAAGTTTACTTTAACAGCAGACCTTGTTTCGACCACTCGTGACATTGCGGAGGCACTAAACCTTCATCATTCCACCGTTCACGATCATCTACGGAAGCTGGGATTCATCAGCAAGCTTGATATATGGGTTTCTCATGAATTCAAAGAAATTCATCTCACCAATCGCATCAATATCGCCGATACTCGATTCAAGCGCAACAAAATCGATACGTTTTTGAAGAGCCTGGTAACAAGCGATGAAAAATGGATTGTTTACAACAATATTCGACGTAAGCGATCGTGGTGTAGTGGAACTGAGCGAGTTCAAACACAATCCAAAGCTGATCCTCACCACAGAAAAGTTGTGCTCTCAATATAGTGGAATTATAATGGCGTGGTGTTTTTCGAGCTCCTACCGCGGAACCAGACGATCGATTCCGATGTGTACTGTCGTCAACTGGATGATTTGAATACATCTCTTGTGGAGAAGCGGCCATAACTCATCAATCTCAAAAGCGTAGTGTTCCACCACGACAACGCAAGATCCCAGAGAGATACAAGTTTGGTGATCCTATGCAAGTTTCTGCAGCCTCCTTCCTCATCCTCCTTACTCACCGGACCTTTCCCCATCAGATTAGCATTTATTTTGTTCCTTGAAGAATAACTTGAATGGTAGATTGTTCGATTCTGATAAGGCCATTAAAAAGCATCTCACCCAGTTCTTCTTCGGAAAAGAATGGCCTTTCTACGAGTGCGGAATCATGCAACTCCCAGAAAGATGGCAAAAAACCATCGGTCAAAATGGGTAATACATCATTGATTGAACTTTATTCTATTATTAATAAATGCGCTTTGAAATTCACCCAAAAAATGCATCATCACTTTTCCTAAAACCTTAGTATATACTGAAAATAGGATGGATTTTGAAATTTTCGCAATAATACCTAGTTCGAATTTGACTGATTTACAACCAAAAATAGCTAATATTATGTCTAATATGGTTTGTTAAAAAATGCATTGCACATAAAGTAAAGCGATACTAAAACAAGATGATGAAAATATTGAGCCCAAAATTAAGTTTAAGTTATTCCAGATAACATTCAACTGTCTTGACATAATTCCATGGCACACTTGACTGGTACATTGGCTTTAAAATTCGATGTTTTGCTCAACGTTGAGATCAATGGAAAGAAACATCCTGTATCTTTTTTGTTCATATTTCACATATTTTGAAATGTCCTGATTATCGTTATGTATACAGATTTTAAACACAAATTTCACCAAATGGTCATATTGAGATTCTGGGGGTATAAAAAAAAATCATAACAGGCATTTTAAGAGTTGCATCTTAAACGCAACGGTAGGGTCAGAAGAAGTAGTTTTCGATGCCCTACACCTTAGTGGATTATCTTGGGATTGTATAGATTTGTCATAAACAAAAGTTGACACCCTGTATGTATGCTCCGTAACTTCTAAATAAATATTAACTATGTGAAGAAAAATAGGGAATAAAAAAACATTTTAAAGGACCTAAAATTTATTCGCTTCCAGTTAGAATTTGCATAAAAATCTATCATTCTAACCATGACTCGCAGCTTCTTAATTTCATTAATTCTCGAAAGATATAAATTTCAGTACGTCGTCATGAAAGAAAAAAGACGCGATAAATAACCAGCAAGGGGCACTCGATGATTTTTTTTCACTCGACTCGCATAAAATTGTTATAACATTCACTGCGAAATTTATAACTCCTCAAAGCGCGTATACATACTAAGCCGTTCAATTTATCAAAGGCAGTCATCATCTGCTTTCAGACGTTGCCGGCTTTATTTGTCTCGGCGAAAAGCCGAGATCTCGAGACGTCAGCGGCACCGTTAGTTGTCTGAGATTTCGGACTCTAAAAAGAAAGGGGATCCTAAAAATGTGTACAATCTCGAATAACGGTGCTCCTTATGTATAAATGGATTTACTTAGATTAATGTTGTTTGTTCTTGGGCGCCCCCATGTTAAATAGATTAGTATGCCCTTCTGTTTGTTTATTTACATTGAAAGATCGTTAAATCAAATCTCAGGACACCCTGTAAAAGTGGCTTTCGATATTTGCGAGGGAGCCCCCCAACCAAAAAAAAAAAAAAAAAAACGGGGTTTTCGGAAAAAAGTGATCAACTTGATCGACAAACGTATTTCTATTCTTAATCTTAATCAATCTTAAAATTAATCCTAATTAAAATAATAATAATTAATATTAATCTTAATCTTAATCGAACCTTAAAAAACTTAATCTTAACTTAACTTAACCCCTACACAAAAACAACCTTGATCGAGCAAAACTTAAGCTTACTTATTTCTATTCTTAATCTTAATCTTAACCTTAATCTTAATCTTAATCTTATTCTAATCAACTTAATCTACTGTATTTATAAATTCATTGAATTATAAAGGCTATCACATTATGTGATGGGTACTTTTACCGGGTACATAAAAAACTGAAATAAAAAAAATCTTATTATTAAATTAAAAAGAAACTATGTTTTCGAAATTATAAGACACTATTAAAGAAAATGGACCGCTCAAATTTATACGAGGTGTGTAAATTAAGTAATGAGACTGACTTTTAAATGTTGTTATTCGGATAAAATAACAATTCAGTATTGTCTCCTTCAAAATAATTTCCTTGGGAAGCCACACAGCGCTGAAGACGGTTGTTCTATTCCTCATAGCAGTGTTGGAACTCATATACAGGAATAGCCTTCAGCTGGTCGGTTACAGCCGATTGAATGTTTTCTATTGTCCCAAAATGAGGTCCCGTGAGTGATTTTTCAATCTCGGGAAGAGAAAAAAGTCGCAAGGACTCAGGTCAGGCGAATAAGGAGGCTGAGGAGCCACAGGAATGTTTTATTGGCTAAAAACTTGTTTAAACTTGGTTACAAGGCACTTTGTCGTGATGCACCATCCAGTTATTCTTGATGTTTGGTCTCACACGCATGAACCTCTTTCGAAGTTTTTCAAGAACCTGTCTGTAAAAGTGTTGATTTATTGTTTGGCCTCTAGGCACAAACTCTTTGTGGACAATTCCCTGGCTATCAAAAAAGCAAATCAGCATGCATTTGATCTTCGACTTGCTCATTGTTGCTTTTTTCGGCCTTGGAGAGCTTGAAGTGTGCCATTCCATGCTTTGGCGCTTGGTTTCCCTGTCGTACTTAAACACCCAAGTCTCACCACCAATAGTGACACGTTCCATAAAATCAGGATCATTTTCAATCGATTTCAAAAAGTCATGACACGTTTCTCTCTTGATGTTCTTTTTTCCTGCGAAAGGTTTTGGAACCATTTTTGTGCATTTTTCTCATTCCCAATTCGACCATCACATCTTTACGTTTTTGAGGTCGCTGAATCTGAATTCTGGGACCGTTTAACCCAATCAGGTCCCGCTCAATGTCATTTAAAATCATATTCACACTAAATAAATAAATAAATCAACATAAATGTAAAATTTTCGTTATGTTTTTCCTTCAGAGAATGTGCGAGTTATTATAGCTAAGTGCCTAAGACATTATGAGAGTATGTCGAAATGATTCAAACCAGATCTTGTTTGCGCTACTTACGTAAAAATATAACTATAAAAATACGAATAACTCAGTTGTGAATAAAAACATACCTAATAGAATATTCAATAAATAGACATACTATTCAAACTATTTAATGAATAGACAAACCATAACTTAAAGCAGAATAAATAAGGAAAATAACAAAATCTTAAAAATAAAGACTAAACAATATTTTTAAATTAAATAAAGACTAAATATCAATTGACTTCGTCAAGAAATGTCATCAATAGCATTTTTTTTCTGGCCCACGTATTATTGTTTTCTTAATTTAGTCTGAATATGCGAATCATTAAATCAGTTTTTTTTTTCGTTTTTATAGAAAACGGTGCTTTTTTCGCAGTCCGAAGAAGTATCCTTTTTTTGTAAAGTACTAAATTGTGCATCACACTAGCTGACTCGGATTGATATTCCTCTAGGGAAAAAGAAAGAAATTATAAAAAATTAACATAACATGTTTGCCATTAACGCCCTGTATGGCGTAATCAAATATTGGCCTCATCATATTGTTTGGAACCATTTATTGTACTTCTGTACCAAATTTGAATCACGCCGAGTCGGTGGTTCAGAAAAAAAACCTGTTCGCACCTCCCCCTTTTTGGAGGGCTGCAGTACTGGTAAGAATGAACTTATAGCGAATTAAAAAAAACAAGTTTCGGTTTATTTTTGATGTAGTATCTGCTATTAATTTTTAGTCCCATATTTTTTTAATAACCCTGTATATCCGACTGTTATGATTTTACTTTATCAGTTCTAAAGAAATAAAATGACAAGGTAGGTATTTTTCCATGACATATGAATGCTTTGAACAGCGGAGCCCAGTGTTTCCATCATTCTGATGGATCTTTTTCTTTCTAGATCATAATGATGGATGTATGTACGTTTTCTCCACAGCTGTAGGTATTTCCATTTCCACTTGGCGAACTATATGACTATTGTTCCATACACTTAATTACAACACGTGCCTGGTACGAAAGACAAATCATTCAAAATATTCAGTTCAAACTCCGCCTCCACGACAGGATGATCAATAATAATGTCAAACACAGATGAGTCCTTAAAAGATACATTGCGATAATGTACATTTATTTCTACTACTTTCGTAAAGTACATAGTGTATACAATTCATAAATCCTCATTTTTTTTTTTCAGAACTCTTCGGAGCAATCCATCGGACGCACAGTGGGGCCAAATACCAAAAACCTGGTCAAAAGTCAAAAAGTGCATGAATCGATCTGAAAATCTTTCCTCGGGGGTTTTTGAGGCCGCTAATTACAAATCCGTTATCAGATTTACAAAATCTCAAAATGGCGAAGAGATACCGCGCGTGCGCACATGGAAAATCAACAGAAAGTCAAGCAACTGCTCTGAATTTTGTTCTCGGGGTTTGTTGAACTGCTACGAATTCGGTATCGGAATTTGAAAATTCCTATGGCGAGTCCGATACGGCGGAAAATTTCAAGGCTGCAATTTATTCTTCATTTTATTCCCAAAATATTTATATTCGATTAGCTGAATGTCGTTTGCCTCTAAGCTTAGAAATTAAGGAAGTAATATCTTTTTTTAAGGTCATTCGGTATACAATATTTTCACCGACTTCTCGAGGAAAGATAATTTTCAATTTTTAGTAAAGGACTCTCATCCATATTATCTTTCATTAAGTTAAATACTTATTTTCTTGTGACGAAAATATCGTGTAAAATACTAGTATCTACAAAAAAATCAATGCAATCTGTGAATAATAATTATTATTAATATCAGATGAGTAAATCTTGAAAAAAAATTTTTTTTTTGAAAAAACAAAATTAGAAATCTAGAAAATCGAAAAATTTAAAATTTTGAAATAGTGAAAATTTTAATATTCGTCTGATATTTTCATTCCCAATGTCTATAGATTCACGTTTATAAGCCCTCTCCAAAAAAAAAAAAAAGGGATTTGTTATAATAAGTTATAGTCTGATATACAATTCCTAATTTGTGGCGGTGTCGCGCGGTGCCACGGTCTTAACCAACAAATAAGTGAGCTTTTTGTCTGCTTCATCGTGTAAAAGTTTCATTTAATGATTATTCTCTCATAATTTTCCGATTTAATAATATAGTTTGCACAATATTTCATTATTTTCTAGTCACCTTTAGAAGTAGAATCTATTTGGTTTTATTTTAAAATGCCGTATTTTTAAGATTTCTCAACTATTGAAACACTTGGGTTTATTTTCTTTACGACTACACAATGCGTATGGCTTCAGAGAAGGCGAGTTTTCGAATGCTTCACCGGAGTCTATACAAGCAATAAAGGACTAATAGTAGTGAATACATACACTACAAGGGTCCCTATCGTCAACTCAACAATAAGAAATTCAAAACTATAAACTTTTTTGGGAGGTTTTGGCCAGGTTTTTTGGAATTGGCCTCACTGTGGGACGTGTAAAAAAAGTTTGCATCAATTTTTTTTGTTTTGTAAAAAATATAAACAAGCTTGCATTTTTTGTACAGGTCTTGATTTTACCCGCAACTTATACTTTGATAAGTTGCTATTTAATGGCAGCAGCACCTGGAAAATTAGGTAACTTTTTCTTTACGTACAGGCAAGTTACAAAACTATTTTTATTAGTACAGCCCATAGGTTAATAATAGATTCCAGGACCGGTCTTACCGCGACATGAATATTGTTATAACGAGCCATCCAAAAAAAAAAAAACGTTATTAAATGTGGCTATGAACGAGAGAAATACGAATAGCGGTTACGTTGAGGCTCGAAACGAGACATTGTCGTTGTCAAACTTTTGCCAAATGACTGTCACAATTGTAAAATAAACAATGGTTGTCACATAATGTAACAGCCTTGATAATTAAATACGATTATAAATTTAAGGTCAAGAATAATTTTTAATTTAATTTAATAATAATTTTTTTGGTCGGCCAACTTTCATGACTTTTTTGTTTTAGTATTACTTAACCTGCACTGATCGATCCATCATTCGTGTGCATTAAACGTCGAATAAGTTTGTAAAAATGTCGGGACATCGTTCGTCACATGTTACGGTTGGATAAACATGTAAGCGTTGGATAAACAATTTTGTGGAACTGACCTTTAATGGCAGTGAACTGCGTTGTATCGTGTGAGACAGTATACTAACGTGGCACGTAAAAACAAATGTTTTTCTGCATGTTGCTAGACAAACATAAAGTTCATGTAAGTGGTGGCGTGAGTGCGCGAGACAGAGATAATTTAACTTTGACTTAGTCAAAATGACGGTAGCGTGTAACATTCCATTCCATCCAAATTAGATCATCCCGAGTTCAATTCAAGTTGTTCAGAAACAACTGTTAGACGATTTTACATAGCACCACTGTGTGAGGACATAAAAAATATTGTCTCCAAATTGCACGATAAACCTATATGGCTTAGAGTTGACGAGACAAAAGATCTTAAAGGAAAGAACATGAAGTCATGAAAGTGCATTTGAAAGCTTAATGGACATTTCTAATTTATTCCTCGTCACACGTTTGGCACACGGGCTTCACCGAATTGCCGAAACTGTTAGTATGGTATTGACAACCTTGAATGTGATATAAGTGAATGTTATATAGGTATTTGTGAAGCATCCAGAAGAAAAACGTTTTCGGACGTTCTATCAAGGACACCACTACCAGCATAACCTATTGTGACTCGTTGGGACATACAGTACAGTGAGTACAGGCAGCTATTTTAAGTGACAGGCGCTAGAGCTTGACCCGTGAACATATGGAACACCGGTCTTTAAAAAAGGGGATAAAAATGAAATTGAAAACTATAGGCCTATTGTTATTTTGAGCAATTTTAGCAAATTATTTGAATTCGTTATCTCTGAGTTCCTGTCGTCCCATGTCTAACCTCAAATTGTTGAGTACCAGCATGGCTTCATTGAGGGTAGATCAAGAGCCACTAATTTAGTGTGTATTACACAATACATTGCGAACGAATTAGACAAGGGGGGGACAGGAAGATGTCATCTACACAGATCTCTCCAAGGCGTTCGACAGACTTGACCATGGTACTCTACTGAATAAACTATCTAAGTTTGGTCTAACTAACAATTTAATAGGTTTTCTTCAGTCATACCTCTTAAACAGACGGCTTACAGTTGAGTATCAGGGCTTTAAGTTTGTCGAAATAATTGCTAATTCAGGAGTACCCCTGGGATCAGTCTTAGGACCACTATTGTTTATTATTATTTTTATTAATGATATCTGCCTGGACTTACAATCTAACATTCTTATGTATGCGGATGATTGTAAATTATATAATAAAATTGAATGCCTACAAGATTGCTGTACATTACAAAAGGACTTGGAAAGGCTACATAATTGGTGTGAAAGAAATTTACTTCCGTTAAATATTGAAAAATGTAACTACAGGATTTGTCCGGGAAATAATGTCAATGAGCTTTGAAAAATGATTTTTATTGGTTCAATGTGTACAAATCTTCTATCAGGACACTATAAAATGATGATTTTAAGCCGTTTTAAGTCGTTTCACGGACAAAAAATTGATTTTTTCGAACTTTTGGGTATGACCCACCACTCAAAAAAATCTGAAAAAATATGAGGTAGTAAAAAACAGTTAAAAATATATCATATTAGAAATCTGAGCCTGAAGCTTTTTTTTGGTTAAAAGATATGGGATTTTTAAAGTTTGAATAATTTTTTTTAGAGGTCATAATGACCTTGAATGAGCTTGAAAATATTTTACATAAAAGTAATCATATTTTCTGTACTCATGAATTTTTTCAGATTTTTCCGACAGTTAAAACCGAGAACAAAATAATAAAACGTAAACAACAGAGTTTTTTCCATACCTAGCTGAGAGGAAAATTTTTTGGACCTAAAATTCGGTCTACCTTTCATAATTAGCCCTAAGAAACACTTTCATCATGCGAAGAAAATAAAAAAAAGGGGGCATTTCACCATACATATGGGGGATACCCTTTTCTACCTTTCTCGATTTTTGGCCAGGATTTGCCGATTCTAACCCATTGTGCGACGGCGTTTTTTTTTCCAAAATGACGTTGGTGAGGCCATTGTCAACGGTGACCGGTACAGATCAATGATAACCAGTTTTTTTTTTTGCCCAAATTGAATAATATGGACTTGGACGACATGTGATTTCAGCAGGACAGCGCTACGTGCCATAGAGCGAACGCCACGATGGAGATTCTGCGTGAACGATTTGTGGGTATGGTTATTTCTCGCGGAGGTGACGTAAATTGGTCACCAAGATCGAGAGATTTAACCCCGCTAGATTTTTTCTTGTGGGATTTTCTGAAGTTGCAGGTGAGCAAGATCACCTCAAGTGGACCCCCCTATTTCCCACTTGATCATAAAATTCAAGTACAACTATTTTATTGTGAAGTATTCACTACCAATAATTAGACTCTGGAACAGTTTTTCAAAATTTTCATTTTAACAACGATTTTTTTTATAACGAAAATTTCGAGGACTTTTAATTAAAAAATAGATTCCGAACCAACCGAGAGAGGTAAATTAATGAGATTTTCAGGATTTATTGTTAAATATCTATGTTTTGTTAAAATACTCAAAACTAATTATTATTTAGTTATTATCATATTGTTAATTAACTTTTAAATAAACAAATGAAAATTTCAATGACCTCCCTCAAACATTGAAATTTTTTTCATTGCTTACATGCATTATACATTTAAGTTCGATATCCTAAAAGAAAATTTCACTGCTCGCTATTAATTAAACAATATCAATTTATGTAACACCCATATATCTAAACTCCTATATTGCTGGTTCCCGTAAGTAGAGGTGTCACGGGGTAAGTGAGACAGCAAATGACTACTTGACCTGTTGTGCGCAAGCGTCACGAGATAATTGGCTGTGTGTGACTGGATGTTCAATTCTCGGGCATGCGCGTAAAACTCGAAGTAGTTACGAGAGAGAGAGACAGACGCATATATGTCTGCACCGTGGTGATTTCGCCTATCTCCAGACCCTTCTAGCAATATCGGAGTATTAGATATATGACACCCGCGGCGAGCTCTGCTGGTACAGCGCCTGCCGGGAAGACGTGGACTTCACTTTAACTCCGGTTAGTCGTACTTAACAATAACGAGTATAAATAACGTTATTCAACGAATTTTATTTTTTAAACATAGTATAGTGAACAAATAGATAAAATAATTTCTTATTCTTAAACTAAGACAGAGAGAACTAACAAATAATTAAATATTATTTTATTTACTTTTTAAAAACTTTGTTATTTAGTGATAACTTTTTCATCTTGTGAAACAAGCTTACACTGCTGTGGTACACCATCTAAAGGTTTGTAATAGTGAAACTGGAGAGTATTTTTTAATGTAACATATTTTTTAAAACGTTGCCTGTACTTTTGTTCATGCGAGTCATGATCTTCTTGAGAACAGAAACCAAAATTAATTTTTTTTAAAAGAACTTTTGGCTCACTCGAATAACGAAAGTGCTGTCGTTATATGCTTATCATTGTCACGTTGAAGGTTAGCACGATAAGCCTGCCTCTTTACACTTCCTCCTAAGCGATCACACGTTCCTTTGCCATGGGATGTGGCGAAGAAGTTCCATTCCGCTTCAACATCAAAATCGTTCTTGTGATTGATTAGGTTGGCAAAATTATATTTATTTTTATATTGTGAAACCGCTCCGTCCGAAAAATATGAGATTTTTTTTAATGTTATTGGCACCAAATTTATTTTTCAAGAATTCAATTAATTTAAAATTAAAAAGGTGAACCGAACTTGCGTCGTGACTCGTTTTTTCGGAAATCACTACAGAATTTTCATGCTTCATTTCTCTGTATCAATGCAGTGTAAACTCGTTTCACAAGATGAAAAAGTTATCACTAACAACATTTTTAAAAAGTAAATAAAATAACGCGTTGCTGTAAAATTTATATTTAATTATTTGTTAGTTCTCTCTGTTTTAGTTTAAGAATAAGAAATTATTTTATCTATTTGTTCACTACATTATGTTTAAAAAAACAAAAATCTCGTTGAATAACATTATTTATAATCGTTATTGTCAATTACGACTGACCGGAGTTAAAGTGAAGTACAGGTCTCCCGGCAGCACGCTGTATCGGCAGAGCTCGCCGCGCGGTGATAAATAAATTTAGGATATTGTTTAAATTAATAGCGAGCAGTGAAATTTTCTTTTAGGATATCAAACTTAAATGTATAATGCATGTAACCAATGAAAAAAAAATCAATGTTTGAGGGAGGTCATTGAAATGTACATTTGTTTACTTAAAAGTTAATTAACAATATGATAATAAATAAATAATTATTAGTTTTGGGTATTTTAACAAAATATAGGTATTTAACAATAAATTCGGAAAATTTCATTCATTTATCTCTGTCGGTTGGTTCGGAATCTATTTTTTAATTAAAAGTCCTCAAAATTTTCATTATAAAAAAAATTGTTATTAAAATGAAAATTTTGAAAAACTGTTCCAGAGTCTAATTATTGGTAGTGAATACTTCACAATAAAATAGTTGGACTTGAAATTCATGATCAAGTGGGAAATAGGGGGTCCACTTGAGGTGATCGTGCTCAGGTGTATGCCAATAAGCCGCGATCGATTAAAGTGAACATAACCTAGGCTATCACTCAAATTAGGCCGGATCTATGCGGCAAAGTCACTGAAAATTGGACCAGTGGCATTCGTGCCACCGACCGTGAGAAGCCGCGTCGCACAGTGGTTCGAAACGCTAAATAGGTGATCGAAGACACTTTTTATTATTTAATATTAATATATTGTTATTTTATCACTTATTTATGTTAATAGGTATTTTTAGAAAGATATTTAATAACAAAATTTTAACTTTTTAACAAAAATAAAAATTAAAAAAAATAAAAAATTTTATTTAATTTGTATTAAGAATAATTTACATATAAAATAATTTTAATCAAGTTAAAATCAATAATAATAATAACTCACTTGATTCAAGAATCACACCAGTAAAACAGTTCTTAATAAAAGTTCTAATCGTAATCAATGTCCGAATGAAAGCCAAGTCGAATATATGTAATATGTCTAATCACTCCGTTAACTGTCTAAACCTCACGATCACTGCTTTTCTCTACAAACACTTTCACAACGGTAAAAAAGTTCTTAATAAAAGTTCTAAGTGTAATCAATGTCCGAATGAAAGCCAAGTCGAAATACTTATATGTAATATGTCTAATCATTCTGTTAACTGTCTCCTCTCTATCCTTTCTGTTTCAATGCTCTCAGAAGAAGAAATAATTTTATCTATTGTTGATAGCTAGAAAACAAAGTTAAAACGCGTAGGTTACCAAAACAAAAATATTCGTGAAAAAATATGCAAGTAAAACGGCTTTAACTTGGAAATTGTGAATATAATATACAGATTATTTCACCGTAGAAAACAAAATAATAATTAAACTTTTACATATTAATGACGCAATTAAAATATTTATTTGTCGTTTGTTTGCTATTATTTGTTTGCGTTTATTTTATCCGTTCACACTTGTTTGCGCTCATCGCGTTCGTCGCGGCAGGCGCGCTCGGCGCGCTTGTTTGTTAAAGAGAAAAATTGCTATTATTTAAAAAAGGGCAAGTGGATGCAGAAAAAACTCAAGCTACCTTTTTTTTGTTGCACTTCATATTATATATTAAAAGTGATTGCATTGATTCGGAGGGATTCGTTTATTTCGTAGAAAGATTTAAAGAAACTGTAAGGGTTTTAGGTTATAAATAATTTATTTACACATAATAACTAATTTAAAAAGTACTGATATATTTAAAAAACTTACTTTTATACATTTTATAAAAATTAAAAATCTTTGAGTTATAATAATATTTTATAGTTTTCATGCTCAATATTGAAAAACCTATAAAAAAAATTAAAAAGCTTCTGGTTAAAAAAATATGGTTCAAATAATAGCTAAATAGTATAAGATTATAGGGTAAAAATTTCAAAGCATTTTGATAAACTCGTAAATTTGACTTTCGATCACGTTTTATGCATTTCGTACCACTGTGCGTCGGACTTATGAACGATGTCATATTCCATACATAATAGCATACATGGGTGTTTCAAATAAAAAAAGAATTTCGCTAATACCTCACACACAGCTTATTTTATTCCATTTCAACATCGACCCCCCCCTTGTTGGAAAACCCATTACATGGTCTCACTTACACCAGGTATTTCGTCAGTCGTGGAATGTGCGAGTATGCCGTTCAATTTTTATTTAAAACTTTGCTGTGTAAATCCTATATTTTATGAACTACTTACAAAAATTTAAAATGATGTTTTTCGGATATTTTAGAAGTTTGGAATCTTCAAAATTTTGGAAATTTGAACACCTCATGATGGCTTTTGTTTGCGCATTTGACTTCATGAGCCATACAATCCCCAATTTTTCTCCAATCTAATCGTATCTCTTGCGGTGTAGAAGTTACCTATGCAATCGAAATAATGGACACCCTGTAACCTGCGCCAGACCATGTTAAGCATTGCGAAATTCAGTTTCGCATACATTTACATGTTTCTGTCGCGGCTTCGACGCGTTTAATCTGCACGCGACTTAATGAAATTCGAATAAAAGTCCTTAAATTCAATTTGCCGCGGCCTGTGTAGTATTAGGCGTACTCGAGTTAGGATTATTCGAAATCGTTTTGAAGTTAAACAACGTAAAAACAAGGAGGCAATTTTGTGGCTGAAAACTGTAGATTTAAGCATGTCCTTAAAGCGTTATTTATCTCCAGGGGAGAAGCGTGGCCAAAGAGGAAACAAAAATATGGGAATATATTGAATATCAGATTGTATTCTAATTTATATTCATAACTCGTAATTAGAGGTTCCAAGTGACGGTATATAAACAGCAATCACAAGATAAAAATCGCAATATCTAGTATTAGGCAAGCAATTTCTTTTAAATTTTTACAGAAGACTTCAATGTAATAAAAAAAATATTAAATTTCGACAATCCTCCTTCTGCTCACAGATTCCCACACTTCAATTTTTTGTCGTAGCGGAGTTTCAATATACAGTAAGCAACGAAAGTCATCATACACCCACTTTTTGAAGACAGGATTATAGCTTGTGATATTCTGCGCCTAATAAGCCGAAGTTGAAGGCGGTATGTCGATTGTGTGAACAGATATAGCTAAATGTTTTCAAACAAACGTAAATAACTTCGAACATAGTAAATACGTTTCGAAGTTGTTGGACTCGTCTTAAAGGGAAATCTTCAGTGTATCTATTTGACTAACTGAGTCATTTTGAAAAAAAATTTCATAGACATGAACAAAATCTAAAGTTGAACAAAAAATATCATGAAAATTCAAAAAAGTCCTGTACGCCACACATTACTCCAACAAAAATTTAGGATTAATATGCCTCTAGATTTCTCTGTGTTTTATTAAAATTTCAGGAACAGTGATTTTTACGAAAACGATACTAAAGCCGTAAGAATTTTGAATTTTCGTAATATTTGGAGGTTCAACTTTAGATTTTCTTCATGTCTAGGAACATTTTTTTCAAAATGACTCAGTTAGTCAAATAGATACACTGAAGATTTCCCTTTAATACGAGTCCAACAACTTCGAAAGGGATTTACTATTTTCGAAGTTATTTACGTTTCATTTAAAATAATTTTACTTTTTTAGCAATATCTTTTCACACAATCGATATACTGCCTTCAACTTAGGCTTATTAGACGCAGAATATCACAAGCTATGTCTGAAGCTGTCAGAAGCAAAAAAAAATCAATGCTGTAATACAAAAATTATCAGAATTTGAGCAAACTTCAAAAAGTGGGTGTATGATAACTTTCGTTGCTTACTGAATGTGAAGGTTGCCTGCCCTCCAAAGTCTCTCATTTCATGTATGGATTGCAGATGATATGAATGGAGCTCCAAGTAATTTTTTAAAATTCGTTGACACGTAGGTATAATGGAATTTTAGTTGATTTCGTTACATTGTCTTGTATCAGGACGTATCAATAACACAGCCACACAAAACAAAAAAAAGTTCTATGCAGCGAACAGCGAAGGTATGGAATCGACAGATTTCTTAACGCTGATCACGAATCCGAAGACGAAAACTTGATCTATCGTGTCAATTTTTCAGGGCCTGCCCGTTAAGGGGCCCGCGGGGATTTTCCTGTTGGTTTTGGCTTGTGACCAGAGAAATAGAGTTGGTAGAGTCCTGTAGCACTGAGAAGTTGGTAGAGACCACGGACAAGATCATTCACCCATCTCCATGCAACCAGGAATCATTCTCGAAACCCCAAAGCGATTGAACATCTCAATTTTAAACCATTGAACATATTTTTTTAGGAAGTGTGAATACATCCCATTTATGGTTCCCTTATTCGGTTCACCCGTTCTCACCGCTTCTGGGTGACATACCACGATGTATTCACCCTTCCCAAAAAAAATATGTCCAATTGTTTAAAATTGTGATGTTCAATCGCTTTGGGGTTTCGAGAATGATTGCTGGGTGCATGGAGATGGGTGAATGATCTTGTCCGTGATCTCTACCAACTTCTCAGTGCTACAGGACTTTACCAACTCTGTTTCTCTGGTCACCAGCATCAAAGGGGCCGGACTTAGGAAAATCCCCCACGGGCCCCTTAACGGGCCGGCCCTGAAAAATTGACACCATAGATCAATTTTTCATCTTCGGATTCGTAATCAGCGTTAAGAAATCTGTCGATTCCATACCCTTATGCTCGCTGCACAGAACTTTTTTTGTGTGGCTGTCTAATTAAAACAGGCATTCCAACTCATGTTTTCCGATTAATAAGTCAGTTCAGATCAGTGTACTATGAAACCATTGAAAACCATGCTACGTTTTCTAGCATAGCGTAACGCCTTTGTTGCAGAAATCTATACAAACTCATCATTGAGCTGTATACCCCCCTGCTCTGCGTGACAGCATATTTACCGCACCTTAGTAATGACACAGTAGTTAATTCCAAATTTTCCGCAGTGACGCTGGCTTCTTAAATTGTAACGCCCATAATCAAATCTTTTAAAATATATTTTATTCTCAGCGCAACGTCGATGCGATTTTATTAAATATTACTACATATACAATGAGTTACGCTGGTCTATCTACGTCGCGCCTGATAACGTAGACAAATAGAGCGCAAGAGTACGAGACTTCCTTTGGAAATTATCGCGAATGTTCTGTTTAACCAACCTGATAAATGTGGTTTCCGTTTCGCAGAGTGAAAAGCACGCGGACAACGCGAACAGCGCATTGAGCTAAATTTGATTAAAGGGCTTAGGATTCAAAGTACAATCAAGTCGCACTGTACACACGAGGGGACTATTTATTGCCATGTGACAGGGCCGTACCTAGGTTCAGTTGCGTCAGTGTGGCACGAAAAGTAACATGTAGAAGAGCTGGCCCAAGAAAATCCGCGTGACGGGTCATTTCTGCGTTGTTTTGCTTATTACTCTGGCTGCGAGATGGTGTACCAGCAAATGTCAGATCTCAATAGTGTCCCCAATCCAGCCAATAATCCCAATATCCACAAGTTCAACCGTATTTCATGGGAGTCGCATACGGTTTAGTCGTCCAACTCCTTGATACAGGGTGTCCGGTAAGTATGTGGCAATATTCTAGTGGCATATATTGGAGCTAATACCACTAGTTCTTCATATACATTACGAATCACTCTAATGCGTACAGAGCAGAACGAATGGGAATTGATAACTTCTATTTTGAATAGATCACCGCCTAAACACGTGGTGGGAACCAATCGCGAGTGCAAGCGTACAGCAGGCATCCGGTTTGTCGATAGAGCTGTTTGAGTTGAAATTTGAAATAGCATTTAATATTTTATTCTGGTCTAGTTACTGATTAGAGAAGTGCATTATTACTACGGTATTGTAGAAGCACTACATTTTTTTTATGACAGGGTAGGTTACTGTTTGGTGAAGAAGGGGGCCTATTTGAATATATACTATACTTGCATTTCTTTTCCTTCCTTGAACTGTTAATGTTGTTATTTGCAAGTACGGACTTGTAATAACGGGCTCTTTTAGGGCCGAATCTTTCGGCAGATATTAATTTTATACAAATAATTAATAATTATTCAATATTATCATTTGTCAATGATTTTACCTATGTGTGTATACCAATGAGTTTGAGGAGGATGTACCAATACATCCTCCTCAAACAGCTGTCCGCATATTACTAAACTTAAACTAACCAAACGACAACAAATATCTAGTCCCCGAGCGCTGGCGCAGTAATTTTTGATGTTCGTTTTGACATGCGCAGATGCTACTAACATGCAAGGTGGTGGTTATGTCAGTATTCCGGCGAACGCAACAAGGGCGGACTCGGGTCACTATTATTACAAAACGATATTTCACAGAAAATACATCATAATACACTAATGAATACTCAAATAAACGTACTAAAGGCCTAACTATTACATGGTGAAGCCGTATTTGGATGTGGTAACGTTAGTGGTCACGAAACATGGCACTTGAAAGAACTTCCCCACGAAGCTCATAAAAGTTGGGTCTAAAACGCGAAGAACTTTGATTTACAAATTATAAAGTTACAATGACAATAAATTAGAATTTTAATTACCAGTTATCAAAGTGAGCCATGCAGTAGCCGTATTGTTGCCATATACCACAAGTCTGTTATAGCAAGTATACTAGAAAAATTAGCTGGTAATGTCCTTACAAACTCATTACTAGTAAATCGTCGATTTAAAGGTAAAAGTTATCAACTAACAGCATGTATTCTATTTCCATTCTAAATTGAAAATAGGTAGAAAAAAGCAAGGTTGTCAGATATATTTTCTAAAATTGCTAAGCTCACTATACAAGTATACTTCATACTTCATCAGTAAACTGTTAGTTCGTGACGTTCTTAGAAAGCTAGTTTGGAAATATTTAAAAAAATACATAGATATAAATTTATTAGTTAGCATTAAAATAAAGCGTTTAAAATTGTTGGAAAAAATAATTATAAATTCAAACAACTTTATGTATATTACTATACTTAAGAAAATTTTGAAGAGCCGGCAACGGAGGCTGGCGGCACAGAGTAAACCACTGGCGGTAACACCGGTCAACGAGACTATTAGACTACTTTGCATTTAATACATTGCTAATACTTCTTTGGTCCCCTGTGCCATATAATTTTTACGACGTCGTTAAAATGATTTACGACATTTGGAATTCTGACTTGTTTAAGACGCCAGTGACGTGTATTTCAGCTAGGTTTATTAAAACAGACAATTTTTTGAGATTGTCTGGCTAAATGAGCATTATTTACAGCAAATTATATTACAAAATATTTAGAGTTTTGTATGCAGGCTAATTTTAATCTATATTGATTTGAATGAAAAAAATTATTTCACAATTTTCGAATTTATAAAAGATATATGCACGCCCATGGAATCATAGAGTTGCACCGCTTCTTTTGTTCCCCAGGCGTATTTATCATTTTCAATTAAAAATAGAAGGACTATACGTGTTTTAAAACCATGCGATTTTCTAAAAACAAAATACAAAAACGTTATTTCACGAAAAAAATATTACTTTTTAATCCAAAAAGTAATATTACTAGAGCAGAATGACCTATACTGTTGCAACTTTCTTCGTCTCTTGTTAGACAATTGCAGTGTTCTTACAATTGATTTGGTATTGCTTAATGAATTTTACCTTTAAACCGACGAAATATTCGAGTCTTACTTGCGAAATTTTGATACCTACCAAACAGGTATTTGATACAGGTATGCCCCTGGAATAAGAATACATCATACCCGTTCATATCATAAAATTCTGGATACCTCGACGTAGCGTCGGTATCTAGGGTATAGGACGAAGGGTATACCTGTTCCAAATACATGTTCTCATAATACCTGTTTTGAAACAAGTAAGACTCTAATGGTGGGTTCATGCAGATGTTTTTAGTAATAGAAATAAAAATAGTAATAAAATTAATGTAATTTTAATTTTAACAGCTGAATGTGTCCATGCTGCAAAATAAGTACAAGAAAGCTTGAGGCACATACTAATATCTTTTCATCGCAGCATTTTAAGGTAGGTTTGTAATTGGCTGGCTTCCTCAAATTTGACAAACTTGGTCCATTTTATGATTGTAGAGCACCTCTTCACGAACCAAACGCACTTTGAAAAATTACCGTAAGACTGTTATTGACAATTTCCGGGCCATTTTTCAAAAACAACTTTTCTTACATTTTTTCGAATTGCGCCAAAAATTATGAATGTATTTTGTATTAAATAAAATTTTTACTATAAGTAGCCGCCGAAAAGAGATACAATTTGGCCACTCGCGGAAGTCCCTACGACGTTTGTAGGCCGAGTAATTAGATAGTAAAAAAGGGCAATTTTTGAAGGTTTTTATTTTTTTTTTTGCAAAAAGTTGTGAACCGATTTTAATATTTAAAAACTAATTTTCTTCGTCTTTTTAAGCGCTATAACGTGCTATTTTTTATTTTTCTGAAAATTTTTTTTTTTGGTACTTAAAAAAGTAAAAAAAAAACGGTTTTTCACACGTTTATGATTTTTTTTGGTTATGTTCCTACAAACCGATTTCATCCAAAAACTGTGCACTCAAATTGCACTATTTTTTACCTAACTATCCATTTTTTTTAACGCTTTTGGCATTTTTTGAAAAATTTGACCTATTTTGGCTATCTTTCCTAGGCTATAAATTGCTCAGAGTTTTCGTTAGGGAATTCTTGGTGCACTAGATGCAAACTTCCCTTTTGGTTTCTTTTTACTTCTACATCCACGTAGTAGAGTGAAAGTAAATGCTAAAAAATGGCTAAAACGTATAAGAATAATTGCTTAATGATTTGCCGAATGGCCAAGCCAAATCATAAACTAAATTTATTTTCATTTGGTTGTAGATACCATTGTTAGGAGTAAGTAGGGTTACATCTTAATGTGAAATGTGAAATAAAAAAATAAGATATGTTAATAAGGAAGGATAAATTTAAGAGAACCCTGTACAATTCTACGACTTTTCGTAGAGATACTAACAATTCGAAATTTGTTTCGTTACTAAATGAACTTAATTCACCCGTGGACTAGATACAATTTCTAAAAATTTAAAACTACAGACGCTTTTGGGTAACCCCAAAGACAAAATCGGCAATAACGAAAAGTCAGGAATATACAAAATAAGTTGTAAAGGCTGTGATCAAAAGTATGTTGGGCAAACAAAAAGATCTATGTTGACTAGATTTAAAGAACACATGGCTCATTTGAAGTATGGCAGAACGGAAAAATATTGTGTTGCCCAACACGCTTTTGACAACAACCATAGGATAGACATAAATAATTTAAAATTAATTAGAAATGTAACAAACAGTAGACAGTTGGATGCTTTTGAAAGTTTAGAAATCATTAAGTGTAACAATAGTATGAATAAGGACAATGGTACGCTACCCACCAGTCCACTGTTTGCTCTGATAAACAAAGACAGTTACGGTTCAGAGAACCGTGGCAGCAATTTAGTATAAGATAAAAAGTGCAAGTGTGTAGGTTATAATTTAGTTTTAATCTTCTCTTGAAGATGCCAACTTAGTTGGCGAAACGCGCGTCGAGAAAAGTATAGTAGTTCGGTGTTTCGTGGAAAACGTCCAGTTTTTTTTTTAATCAAACATTGAATTTATGTTCATTTAGCCGATGGTGCTTTCGTTGTTGAAGGGGAGAAGCTGGATGTTTTCTTGTGTCATAATGGCACATTATTAAGTCTCTACTCACATTTGTACTTCAATAAATAATCAAAAGAGATCATACGAGTGATGAGGGACGTAAAGGATATACATGTCATTAAATTCATGTAGGTTGTTGATACCATACTTATAGGTTATAAAAGTTGGTATAAAACGAAACATAATTATTGAAAGTATACCATATTACTTACGTAAGTAATTACTGAACGTTTTATTTAATTGATTATACAAAATTGTAATGGAGGTAACTGGCGAGTGTAGCAGTTTATTTCATAATAATAATAATACGAGTTGTAATGACACTCAAATATATATTCGAACCTGCAATATTGTTGAGTATCTTATAAAGTACTTTAGTCGCCTGTCTTATGAGGATAATTATTTGTTAAAGATTTAAGAGTACTACGGCCAGACCTAAATAAAACTTTAATTAATCAGGGTAAGCCGGCTCGTTGTTTTGTTAATACGTGGTATGATAAATGCAAATGGCTTATTGGTTCTTTGACTTTAAATAAATTGGTGTGTTAGCCCTGTGTATTATTTTCCAATCGTGGTGAAGATGCTTGAACAAAGTGTTGGTTTGATAATCTTAAAAATGTATCTCGTTCAATTGACACATTCAAAAAGTCAGGAACATATTAGTTGTGCTTGTAAATTACATCTTTTAGGCAAACAAAATATTAGAAATGTGATGAATTCAACTCGTCAAATGGAAATTGACGCAGTCCGGGCAAAAATCCGTATTTTATTTCACGTCATCTTTTAATTCTTATAAAATTGGTTTGCCTCTCCCAAAGAAAAAGTCACGAGCCGCCACTGGCTAACAGGTTTCAGAAAAAAAAAGTATAACAAAAGATCCAATACGAAGCGGACTTTTTGGCGGACACTATATAGGTGTTTTACGGAAAACACAGCACCCCAAAAAAAAGTGAAATGTATCTCTGACCAAACCTGGTGGATAATTTGTTTTTGGGGTCACTGAATCCGAATCCGAGGCCCGTTTTGCCCGATCATGTCACTTTTTTTTTTCTCAATAAGCTGCGGAAAAATGGCAAAAAATGACAAAAAAATACTCTAGAACCCAATCAAACCTCATATCAATAGTTCAATGACTTCGTACCTCTAATCTCATAGCCGTCACAATCAATAAGCCTCAAAGACCCCAATTAACCATATAACCTCAAACCAAAGTTGTGCAGTCATCCAAAACGGGTATTTTAGCCACAAATGGCTAAAAAATGGTCGAAAAATGGAGGATTTCTGTCAAGGCAAACTGCAGGCCAGACCCCTAATAACATAATAACCCAATAACCCAATGGCCCCATTTTCTGAGTTAATGACTTCGAAATGCCGCACGAGAGACTGACACCCCGAATCTCAGACTCGTCTATGCTTGGAATTAGGTAGAACCCCATTAACCCACAATAACACTACGACACTATAGTGCTTGATTCTTGTGAATCCCTTTGCCTCTTAAGTTTCGGAGTTTTTGATTAACGTGAGTTCTTTATTCTCTCACAGCTCTAAGTATTTCGTTAACTTTAGCCTCTCACGACTTCTGAATTAGCTAGAAGATTTTGTAAATACTAGCCATATTACACGCATATGTATATATGTACATGCATATGCAGACACATACAGATACAGACTTTGACGCATTATAACTCGCGTTGCAATGATCGGAACGAGATGAAATTTTGCATGAATATTGGTGCTCGTAAGTATTCCTTACAGTTAAATTTTAGGACCGATCCGATGGATTACGGGGTAGTTAGAATTTAAAACTTAAACTTCGTTTGGCCCACCACAAATGCATTTTCGTTCATTCGATTTCGATGAAAATTAACATGCACATTACACTTAATGTGGTTCAAGTGCTACTGAATTTGGTCATGATCGGATTAATAGCGTGGGAGTTATGGTTAAAAATGTATCTCGTAGGACCAATTTTTTGCCATTTTTCCGCAGCTTATTAAGGATAAAAAAAATGTGGCGTGATGGGGCAAAACGGACTTCGGGTTCGAATTCAAAAACATGTAACCCACCAAGTTTGGTCAGAGGTACATTTCACTTTTTTTGTATGGTGCTGTGTAATTGAAGACCTTGGTGCAAAAACGGGTCACTTCTGGGTGAAATTGTGTTTTTCCACTAGGTATATAATTTAAACCATCCTTGATCGATTGGTGTAAAAATCAGACAAGTCCAGCGTATATTAATGGTTTGAAATGCTCGAAGACTTGGTTAACCATAGTATTTAGGGCAAAAACCAGTATGTCCAGGACTTGGTCGATTTTTGCACCAACGCTGATAGTCACGGAGTGGGGGACATGACCGTGGTCGATCGCGAGCTCCGCTTATTAGACGGCAGACATGCTTTCCGACATGTTATTGTTTCTTATTTGTGTGTGCCCCGTGGACGTAGTCTGTTGTTTATCGTGTGTAATAACATATAATAATAATGTGATTATATCACAAATTATGTCATCCGATGAGGAAGAACCTTTTATGTCATCAAGTAGTGAGTATTTGCCATCTGATAGCGATCAGCCTAGTACTAGCCCAGCAAAAATCAGAAAAATTAAAAAACAAACGAAAAAACGCAAGAAAATTGAAAATATTCCTTTGAATAATCAGAATTTGACACCAGTTGTAAACTGACCTATTTTACCAGCCAACGTAAGTACTCCTTGTAGCAAAAAAAGAAAAAAGAGAATACGAAATGAGGCCTTATGGCAACGAAATATAAGGAAACTGAAAATGGCAAAAGGTGAAGAGTACACTACCGTGATAAGTGGAAAACTAATACTCGAGAGAAAAGTGGGTAATGATTGTGCTTGTCATCGCAAATATTTTTTAAAGATCAATGCCGAAGAAAGAAACCTAATATTGCAGGAGTTTCATGGTTTAGCTAGTAAGGAAAAGCAAAATCTATACTTGGGTGGCCTAATCCGAGTACCAACGAAGTATCGCTACCAACGAAGAAAATGACCCAGGTTTATCCTTTGCCAATAAATGAAAAAAAGCTGGCAGATTTGAAGCTCTTGCTTAAGAAATATGTTCCATAAATATATCAAGGTTACTACAGCAGAATATTCGGGGAAGTTGGACAAGAACCACGACCACAGCAACCAATGAATGAGGTAGACGCCCGAGAAGAACCATTAGAAGACGCAGATTATGAATCAGACTCTCCTTTTATGTGGTTTTGTACTCGATTAAAAGTTTATGAGAGAAATAAATAATGGTTTTTCATGTTTGTGCTTTTTTATCAATATTTTGGTGCAAAAGTCAGTCAAGTCCCAATTTTCAAAAATCACTTTTGTCGTGATTTTTACAAAATATCAATTTTATACTGCGCCTGAGCAAATATCAATAATATCTATAATTAAATAAAAATTTGGACCGATTGCAAGTTTATTTCCAAATTTAGACAGTTTTTATCGATTTCCCACAAACTTTGATTTTTGGACTTGGCCGGTTTTTACACCAAGGTCTTCAATTTTACGTGAGTCGATAACGCAGGTTATCGCAAATGTTCTGCCGACGCGACGTCGAGTAAAACCCGCTCATCGAATAATTCTGATCCTATCGCTGAGCTATGAGGCAGTCAGGCGTTCGGTGCACAGAGGCCGCGTGTCTTCTCCCGCATTCGTAATCTGCCTCCATATCCATTAGTGGGCGTGGGGAGTGTCTATCGTCTCCTCTTCCATTAACACGTCGGTCGGGTAAATAATTCACGGCCTTCTCTATAGCGAATTTAAATTCTCATTACTGGAGGTGCACGGGATGGGCGGCGAGGCGAACGCCTTGCAGCTTATTTCCTCCCGGCTGATGGGAGCGGGACGCGACCTCTTCACGATGAGGACTTGTCATGGAAATGCACCGCCGTGCATTAATAATGACGTTGCCCTACTTCGAGGTTGTCGTCCACTTCATTCCCACTTACTCGTCGAGGGTGAACACTTAGGAACTACCGAAACACAGTGTGTTTACAGACTTCATGAAACAAATACAGCTTGTTATACAGTGAGAACCAAAATAATTTATCTAGTTTTAAAAAGACATAACAAAGTTCAGTAGCATCAGATAAGTTTTTGTATTTTAGTTACCTCCGAGTGTCTTGTTCGCTGTGCTGAAAATACGAGGGGGTACCCAAAAATAACCCGAAAAGCATTGCCGTGGGCGGAGCTTGTGTAGTACGCATGGCGTTAGGCGCTAGAGCTGTAGTAGCACGGCTGCCGCTAGGCGTGTATAGCGCAACTCATTGCCAGTTCAGTGCCGCCTGTGTTGTCGACCTGGCTTGTTGTGTTCATCTGCAATGATTGTTTTTGCTAGCGCTGTTTCGCTCTTGTTTCGTTTTTTATGATGGTAAATTTAAGTAAACAACGTTCAGCTGTGAAATTTTGTTTTCTACTCGGTAAAAATGCTGCTGAAACTGTTTTAATGTTGAAAACAGCTTACAAAGATGACGTTATGGGAAAAACTGAAGTGTACGAGTGATGTGCTCGGTTTAAAAATGGCGAAAAGTCGATTGATGACAAACCTCGTTCTGAACGTCCATCAATTGCCCGAAACGACAAAAATGTTGAAAAAATTCGAGAGGTTATGCTTACAGACCGTCGACAGACAATTGATCAACTGTCAGCGATTAGTTGGTTATCTTGGAGCTCGGTTCAGCGAATTTTAACCGAAGATTTGGGAATGAAAAGGGTTGCTGCCAACTCTGACTAACAATAAAAAAGAATGGCATGGTTCCGCTGCCCCACGCACTTTACTCGCCTGACCTGGCTCCGTGCGACTTTTTCTTATTTCCACGCATGAAAAGGGGCATGAAAGGACACCGATTTGACAATATTGAAGAGGTCAAGAAAAAAAACAGGGAGGAGCTGTCAGCCATTTCTTCAAGATGACTACAAAAAATGTTTCGAACAGTGGAAGCAGCGGTGGGACAAATGTATTAGTTGTAATGAAGGGTAGTTTGAAGGGGATAAGGTTGTTTTGTAAAAAAAAAATTGAAAATATATAGCTTTTTAAAAAATAATT
The DNA here is from genome assembly GCA_029963805.1 of Aromia moschata. Classification (NCBI taxonomy): domain Eukaryota; kingdom Metazoa; phylum Arthropoda; class Insecta; order Coleoptera; family Cerambycidae; genus Aromia; species Aromia moschata. Next base: position 43,776 of record JAPWTK010000519.1, on the reverse strand, counting down.
CCGGTTATTTTCGGGTACCCCCTCGTATATGCTTATATTTTGAGAACGACCATTCGACATCTACTGATGTAATATAGGCATAATTAAAATACTCTTTGCACTCACATAACGGATGCATGCACCATCACAAAGGACCCCGCACACTCTACATTGAAATCTGGCCTCCGTCGAAATTGGAATAAAGAGTTGGAAACGATCATTTTGTTGTCCTGAAACAAGAAACCATCGCCTGAAGCTTTAAAAATGGACAGTTTTTTCGCTAGTGGATCCTGAATGTCGCATTTGTATAGTTTTCCGTGGTATTGAAATATAAACTAAATACGAATAAAACTAGAAAAAGTACATTATGAAAAAAAAAACAAAACATAAAAAACAGATAAATAAAAAAACGAAAAAAACAAAACAAAAAACCCCTATAAAATCACAATAATAATGGTATCAGAAAAACAAAATTATTTATTCCGATTTCGTGTATTGGGGTTTTATGGGGCTGTTTTATTTTTTTTTGTATTTTTTTTTAGTTTTTTTATTCTTTTTTTTTTCATAATATTGTTTTTTTTAATATAGAAAACTATACAATCGCGACAATCAGAAGCAACTTGCAAAAAAACTATCAATTTTTTTAAGGTTCTGGCGATGGTTTCTTGTTTCAAAACAACAATATAATCATTTCCAACTATTCCTCCAATTTCGACGGGGGCCGGATTTCAGTGTAAAGTGTGAGGGGTCATTTACCTTAATTTGGTGAAACCGGTGTTTTTCTTTAATATACTTTCGAACATGCCTCATTTATTGCCTTTTATATTGTCATCTACATCTTGTAACAGCGAATTTGCTTCGTCCACTATTTATAGTGACTCCGCTAACAAAAACGTCCTGCTCTGTAATTTTTGTATGACATCATACGAATCTTTATAGTTACTATTAATAGCAGCTGCAGCTTCGGCAGGATTGAATAGTACAATAACAGCTTTTATGTATTGGAAATGTTTTTACAATACATAATCACAGAAGGGTATTTTTTTAATGCACTTTGAATACACTTTAGTAAGTCATCGCGTACAGTTGGTAGATCGCGTAACGTTGTGTGAATTGGTAACGGCATTTCTGGGACATATTTGTTCCAGAACTCTCGGTATGATTGTTTGTCTAGTACATTCAAGGGTACATCACAGACACTTAACACTAAGGGAGGAAAAGGGTCGGAAAATCGTTTTTTTTATTTTTTTCTCTGATACTACAACTTATCAGAAATACATATTGTCAAAAAAATTAGGAGCAAAACTTTTCGAGTTATAGACAATTGATTCTCCGGGCGCTCGGTCTCTCTTGACCGTCATTACGCTCGGTGCGGCAAGTGGTTTGTAGCAGCTGCTCTTTTCTGTTTCTCTCTTTCTCATTTCTATAGACATGAATAGACTCGTTTGTTGTCAGGTATATTTTTAAAAATATACCTGATTTTAAAACGGTCTTTTTGAAAGACTAAATCGAGTTAGTTTGGCATCATTGGCATCATTATTCATGTATCAGACTTTAATCGCGTTTTTTCTCAAAACTTTTGTTTTAAGTCGGTAGTCAAAATATCTCGAAAACCTTTAGACCGATTTCGCCTAAACTTGGCACACTTCTTTTACATACTAAATACTCGGTTCTGAACGAAGGATTTCTTTTTTTTTTTCAATTACAACTTATTTTTTTAATTAAACAAAAAGAGCAATTTTAGACAAAAATCAGTTTTTTATTGCCCATTTACCAAAAAATTCAAAAATGAATATTTTGTTAATTCCTTCGTTCCAATCCAAGATAGACTTATGTACTAAAGAAATCTTTTTGATATTTTAATTTCGGATGAAGCAATCATGAGTTATATTGTCAATAAATGGTGGTTTTTTAGACGTTTGCACGTGTTACATTTTGTTACTAATGTAAAGTACTACCGACGCCGAAGACCTAAAACCATCGAACATACTAATAATAATGCTAGAGTCTGCCACACGGTCAGACGGAACGACTGTCAATGAATCGTACGAAGTCAATGTCCTCCCTCAGCCGCAGAATTAGCGCCTACCTAATGGTTGTACGTTCAATATATCTTTCACAATCCTATGACTAATTTAATCATGGCTAAAGTTGATTCATTTTACTTTAGTCATTAGTCATTTAGTCATATTCTGCCCAACTCTGCCTATGGATAGTAAATTTACATCGCAGACGTGAGGATCATAGCAGATCGGTCCTTCCGAACTGGGAGAGGGCTGGGAGTCATGATGACGACCAAACTAAGAAGACTATTTTATGGGTTCATTATTTACTATTCATTTTACTTAACCGAATTTAGTCGGGTTTTTTATAAGGCCCCATACTCCAATAAATTTGTTCTTATTCAATAAAAGATGTAGACAAAAGGCTGTCTTCTTTCAGGGTACTTATACAGTGTTCACCATAAAGTTGGAACTATATGGGATTTTTTTTAAATATTAGAGTTTGATAAAAACGTTTGGTGATAATCACTTCTGCTTCCAAAATTAACTTAAAATGCACCAATTCAAAGTTAACAGCTAACATCTGGCAACTGTCAAATTTCTGATTTTCCAAAAAAATCTTTAAAAACGACCTAAATTGATAGTATTTCGAAAAATGTCACTAAGAAATTATGTTTCTACTGACATTTTACGCCTATGTGCCGATTTTGAACATTTTGATAACCAAACAATTTTATATTTTCGAAGTTTTTCCCGTAACTAACTGGTCTGAAAACATTTAAAACGCTTCAAAGCAGTATAAAGTCTTCTATTGGAATGCATGTGCTAATAATATTCGTAGGTATCATTGGCTATGAAGATTATTGATAATCTTAATCGAAAAAAAGGTAGTACTATTGGGGTTATTTTCCACTTTCCAAAAAAATCACCCATTTTTTTCGACTAGTTTTTATTAAACTCTATTTTGTTTGGTTATTTTTGTTTTTGTACAAAAATGGTTTTAAGTATAATTTGGCTATCTTAACACGAAACTACTACTTAAAAATAACAAACAATAAATAAATCACTTAAAAAAAACTTTAATATGCAAAAAAATCAGTAATAGTCATGGAATGCCGTGGCTATAGAAAACCTTATGATAATTTGTAAAAACAAAATGACAGTTCATTAGCAAAATATTAATTACACAGCCACACAAAAAAAAGTTTCTGACCTGGAGGTCTCACTATGTGTACTATATGTTTTTGGGGTCGCTGAATCCGAGTCTGGGGTCAGTTTCATCCCAGCACGTCTGGGTTCGGCCATAACTTCAAAAACATCCTCAAATTTGCTACATCCGTTAAAACCACAAACCTATTATACAATAACCAACTGACCCCACAACCTAATTACTCCATAACCCCATAGCCACATAACCACATAACCCCATAATCACATAACCCCATAACCCTAAAACCTGGTAAAAAAAAGCTACTGGCGTGGGGGTCTCACTATGTGTACTGTACGTTTTTGGGGTCGCTGAATCTGCATCCGGGGTCAGTTTTATCCCAGCACAGAGTTCGGCCATAGCCTCAAAAAAACACTCTGAAATTCACCATATCCGTAAAACCACAAACCCTATGGCTCTTAATCCTCATGATACTATAATACAATAACCCAATAACCCCATATCCACATAACCATATAGCCACATAATTACATAACCCTTTAACTCGATGCTGCAATCCCCGGATTCGGATTCAGCGACCCAAAAACATTTAGTACACATAGTCAGACCCCCACGTCAGAAACTTGTTTATCGGGATTTAGGGTTATGGGGTTATGTGATTATGAGGTTATGTGGTTATGGGGTTATATGTTTATGGAGTTATTAGGTTGTGAGGTCATTTGGTTATTGTATTATAGGATTATGGGGTTTCGGAGCCATAGGGTTTGTGGTGGACGGATATAGCAAATTTGACGGTTTTTTTGAGGTTATGGCCGAACCCAGACGTGCTGGGACGAAAATGATTCCGGATTCGGATTCAGCGACCTCAAAACATATAGTACACATAGTGAGACCCCCAGGACAGAAACTTTTTTTTGTGTGGCTGTGTTATTTTTCGATATTTTGTAAACATGCTTATAACAGCAGAGAAAGTTAAAATAATTTTAATTCATGGTGAAGATCGTACAAGTAGGGCTATTGCCGAATTTTTTAATGCCAGACATCCTGAAAAATATATTTCCCAAGCGATAGTCGGCAACATTTTGTCTAAATTCAAGGATAGCGGTTGAGTGAGCAATAGTTTAAAAAAAACTCATTGTGCATTGAAAGTTGTGGAAAAGGAAGATGTTTTGCTAGATGTTAAGATGAGCATAATATTACTTCTGTAGCTGCAATAGCGGAAAGGACAAATGCAGCTAATATAACTGTAAGTAGAATTTTAAAGAAACACCGTTATCACCCTTATAAGCCCAAATTTATTAACACGTTAAAAGAGAGAGTTCTGGCCCAACATTTGAATTTTGTGCGCTAATACAAGGTGAGATTGCACACAACATACATTTCTCATAATACATTATGTTTACGGACGAAGCCGCTTTTACCTCCAGTGGAACGGTATCCTCTCAGAATTGCCGATGGTGGGCTGATGAAAAAAAAATGGTTTTTCATCAAGACGGAGCGGATATCTCCACTCCATATCTGACTCCACTGCAGAAGTAAGAGAATTTCTAAACATCTTGTTCAGAGGAAAATCGATCGTTTGAAAATTCTGAAAACATTTTCAGAATTTCCCCAGGTCCCCCTCGAACACAATGGACTTTTTTTGGCCACCAATGTCGTTCCATTCCAGATTTGAACACAATGGACGTTTTCAGAAACTCTCTTTTGCGGATATTAAGTTTAAAACTAAATTCTAGCATACACACTTGCACTATTTATACTAAATTTGTTGCCACGGTTCAATGAACCATAACTGTCTTTGTTTATTAGAGCAAACAGTGGACATGGAAGAGTGGGTATCGGACCATTGTCCTTATTCATACTACTGTTACACTTAATGATTTCTAAACTTTTAAAAGCGTCCAACTGTCCGTTTGTCATTTCAATTAATTTTAAATTATTTAAGTCTATCCAGTTTGCAACACAAGTTCCTCCAATTCAAACCACAACCAAACTTTTTTTTCCCAATCCCTTTACACAAACCCCAAAAACAACCCCCCCCCCTCGCGTTCTACCTCCATATCTCACCCACACGCTTTCACTTCATACTCAACACCTAATACCACAACACAGCACACCGCCCTCAACCAACACTAAAAACAACAAACTTTTACACGAACAAGAAAAACTTTCACCAAAAAAGGTGGTCCATTAAAAAAAAGTATGTTTGCTTTATAAAGGGAACGCCTGGAGCTGTTTTTATGTTTCCTTATGTTTTATGCTTCTTTATAAGATAAAAGAAGTGTGATTTAGAGAGGGTGCCCGGGTATCCGGAAAGTGCAAATTTTCAATGTCACCCTGAATCTCAAATACTACAAGGGTTATGAAAATTATGTTTGCTGCATCCTTCGTTTCACAAAAAAAGTAGGAAAGGAATGTGTAAACCGCAACTGTTTGTCTGTAAAGACAACTGAGTTATTCGGCAAAAGTGCTGAAAATTGGACACCCTGTACAGTGAGTGGACACAATAAGCTTGCTGTTTACTGTGTATGCACACTGTAAACAGCGTCTTAGGTTTAATCATAACAAAACCAGAATTTTTAGAAAACAATTAAGAAAATCCCTTGAGCAGAAGCCACGTTTCCGTTCCTACAAAGAAAATACATGTTATGAAAGCTTTATACGGCACATACTTATAATGGAAGTAGTTTCTAACCCACTAAGATATTTATGAAACCCGTCTTTTGCCAGCACTTGAAAATCCCAGAATGCAGCATAAAAATTCGTTATCCTCGTTTTGCCTCCGACGTATTCCGGAAATCCTGCGACACCATTACAAAAGTATAGACGCGTTTTCTTCCTCTCTTATACAGGGTGAGTTTTTAGTGGGTGTTTGGTTTATAAATTCGTGATATCGTAAGGCAAACTTAAATGTAATTTGTATGACTGTCTGTACCATTGTATACCACTTTTTTAAATATTGTTTACTTTAAACTCATGCTGAAAATGTCTTTCTTTTACAGCATGTGGTTTCTCGGAATCCCATAAATGGTTTTTCCTCCAATCAAAACTCCCCGCAAATCCGCCACGTACCATAAAAAAAGAATTACAACTGAGCTAATTGTAAGTGATCTGGTAAATCTTGAGGCAAAACTACTGAACCGGAGTGTAATGATATGGATGGAGCATTTCTTTTTTCAAAATTCTACAAATGATGGTTGTTTCTGTTTTAACTGCTTCCGTACAAAATGCAATATTAAATCATTGTAAATATTTCTCAAAGAAAGTGACCGTTCGGCTATATTCTTGCCGTCGCTTTTCGGATTGTTGATTCGATTCCTCATCGTATCCCGCAATCTATACACAATCTGTCATGATCAGCATAAATTTGTAACTCAGAAATGGTGCGACTCATATCATTTACTCCCTTTTGTATATACATATGTTATCTAGTTATTAACACAGTCTTCAATTTTCGTTATAACTCGTCTATGGATAATAGAAAGTTCAATTTGTTATAACTGCGTTTTTTCTCCGCCTTGCTTGCTCCTTTGGTATATTGTTGCATATAGATTGCATATAATGTTGCATACTGTCTCCACTATAATCGGTCTTGTTTGTTTGCATACACCGGTACAGTGGCCTATTATATATTCCGGTTTGCAAAGCCACCCACTGTTATAAATACAAAGTATATGTATAGCCATCCGGCACACACTACATCTCTCCTTTACGATTTCTGCTGACATATCTCTACTACAGCGTATTTGCTACTGTGTCGCTATTTGTACCCCCACCCCTCGTGTGCTTCTAAAAATACTTTCTGCAAATGGATTCACACCTACTTAGGGTCAATGGCCGGCATCTGAGTGACCTTGTGCATTGCCTTGTTACAGAAGACATGTGCTTCTAAAAATACTTTATGCAAATGAGTTCACTGACTTGAAATGACCTGTCATATTAATTAGCGGGTTCACTGACCTACTTAGGGTCAATGGCCGTTCATCTGAATGACCTTGTGCATGACCTTGTTACAGAAGCCCCATTTATACGCTACTTGTGCTGTCCTGATAATTACAATTAAACTGTATGTGTCTGAACATATAATAAAAAAGTATAACCTTAACTTACAACCTTCAGTTACAAGTTTTTACTGGTTTCATACATGGTGTAAATAGTATTACGAAGAGCATTTGTATCCAATGTTACAGTATTTGTAACTCTCTTGGTAGGATTACGCTTTCTTGGTGATTTTAAAACTTCACTGTTTACCATTTTTTGTTGCAGTTTTAACTAAATATTTTAATTGTATACTTAAATTGCCTAACAGCTGTTAAGGGTAGCAATGGACCATTATTGTTTCGTTACTAACTCTTAGCAGCTGTTGAACTGTTGAACTGGCATTTCGAAAACATTTTACAACACTTTAAGTGTTCTGAAATGAACAGTTTTTCAGTAACAGTTTAAAGCTCAAAAAATGACCCGAACCACGATTAAAACCAACGTAAAGTTGCCAACTGCATAACAACAAATAACAGCCGCGAAATATAAAATTCATTAAAACATTCCGTTACAGCTTTTATTTCAATGCGGTGGTACCACCGTACCCATTTAATAGGATACCATATATTTCTGGGATGTAGTTATTGGTATAATATACCAAAAGGTGATATTTTTTATTTTCGTGGTGATGGCAAAAAATCTAATTTAAGCAATACAATTTTTTAAAAGACTTTTCATCGATTTTCCGCTCTACTGCAAGGATGTGGAGACAATACTTATTTAAGTTTATTTGTGTTTTAATACATTTTAAAGAACGATGCAACTTTTTCACTATACAGTTTCTTAAATTCACCCAAATTACAGTAATTATAATGCTATGTGGACGGTTGAATGATTGTTTTTGTTGACTTTTTAACTTTTAAAATGTTGTTTGCATTTGATTAAATGCAAACAACTTTGAATTGATAATTTAGAAGTTTGAGGACATAGGTGACTACAAAATCGGATAGTGCACATACTTAGAATTTCGTTTGTAACTATTTGACCGCTGATACGCTTTTCGTGGTATAAATGCAACATTAGAAGCGGCAATTTGCGAAACTATAACGATAAGTTGGTCCGCAGACAGAAGTGTTGTTGCCAGATCAATATCACTGCGGATATCCATAAGTTTACTAGGTGAGCCGTTGGGATCTCTTTCACGGCAAGCATCTACATTCTGAGATATACATATATGTACAGGGTGATCGACTGATCATGAAGAAAGTGAATGTTTCTCGGAAACGGCTTAGGGAACTAAATTTTTTATGAAAGATAAATATTTTACTTACCTACTTATTTTACCTTTACAGAGGTATTAATTATGAGTTATGAGTTCTTTTTCTATTTCACATTTTTTTTTTTATCTTCAATATTTAAAAATTTATGGTCGATTTATTACTCCCTATCTGTTTTTTTTTTTTTTGTAAACTACTAGCTAAATGAATAACATTTCTTAATAAGAGTATATGAGAGATTGGCTCACGAAGGCTGAAAAAAAGATAAAGTGATGGACGACGACCAAACTCACAGGCCTTGTTGGATAGGTCGTAATGTACGAGGTGTGGCTATAAAATAACCGAACTGCTGTCATAACACTTTTTATTGGTTACCAATTACACTAGCGACTTTTTCGCTTTCAATGTACTCCCTTGGCGATCTCTACACCTCTCCATACGACTTTTTCATTGTTGAAAGCAATGCTGGAAGTCCGTTTCTGTCAGCTGGTTCAGAATCTTCGTTGCTTTTGCTTTAACCGCTTCCACACTTTCGAATCTTGTCCCCTTCAGTGTCACAACGTCTAACAGGCCTGGATAAGTGTCAATGTTGTTTAGAATGTCAGCGGAAATGTCCATACTTGATTCATTTTGCTCGGGAGTGAGGAGTTTTGGCACTATTTTTGCGCAAACTATTTTTTCACAAACGCACATTTTTTCTCGTTTCCTGTTATTTCAGCAAGCCCTCGGATACTTAGACGACGATCTTCGCGGATTAGTTTATCAATGTTTTCTTCCGATATTTACGTTGAGGGCCGTCCGGGGCGCGGATCGTCTTCGGTCATTTCACGTCCCTCTTTAAACCGTTTACCCCATTCAAAACCTTGTATGCGGGATAAACATTAATTCCCGTACACTTCGTTCGTTTAACACTGCATAAGCTTCTGTAAAAGTTTTGCCCAGTTTAACAAGAAACTTGAGATTAACCCGCTGCTCCATCTGAATTCTTAACATTTTTTCGACGCGTCACTGGTGCGTAGACTAATTCAGACGACTGCCACAGTCCAAATGAGCGAGCAACTGGCTTGTCTAGAGAGCTCAGGGTAGGGAAAGTATCACCAGACACAGTTCTGTTCAAACTTGTATAGTATAGAGACATCCAACAAAACGTCATCAAAGTTGGCCGAGAAAAAAAGACGTATTTCTATTTACTTGTCAAGACTGTCACATCATATGACAGTCATTGTTTATTTTACAAATTGTGACAGTCACTTGTTAAACGTTTGACATAACCGAAAAGCTTAGACATGATCGCTATTTCCATCTCTCTCGTTCATAGCCAGAGTTGATGACTTTTTTTTGGATGTCTCTATACTTGCGCGCTGGTAGCAGTTCGGTTATTTAATAGCCACACCTCGTATGCAGGAATAGGGATTTTACCCATCAGCGAATCCTATTTCGACAAGGGGCAGGTGTTTGGGGTGTGAACGGCGTACCCTTTAAGCCATATCGACTTCGGTGAATTAAAATGATCCGTATATGCTACCGGAATATAAAAACCACAAGCCTAAATAGAACGAATAGAGCTAATATAAAAAGTGTTACGCTAATTTTGACCAACAGCTTATATTTATATATAAACATTTAAAGAATATTTACCTCATGTACTAGATAGGCTTGTAATTAATATTAAAAAGAAAGTACGCAATAAAAAAACTGTGGATTGCCGTCAACACGAAACAACAACCTTGATAAACATTGTGGCTGTATGTATACGTCTATTGAACAAAAATTCTATTTCACGTTCCTGTTTATTAGCGTGTAAAAGACTGCAGCAATGTACTTGTGATACATTTATAGAACTAGTAATAGTACTCTACTCTAACAGACTAGTATTCTACTACTAGTATTCTACTCTATATTCACTCCGTCTGCGTGACCATCAACATGGAATCACAAAGCTTGTCTTTTAAATGTTGTGAAAGTACAACATTTTTACATTACATTTGTGTAAACTGTTCTAGCGTATTTCACAAATGTTGCTTGCCTAAATTTAAAAAAAAGTTCGGTTTATTTCGCAAAACAAAATCTCTTGTTGTGAACAAGAGAACAAATTCTAGGGACGACAGTATTAATTTACTAGAAAAAACTGTTAGTGATCTCGCTGAGGATGGAGCCATGAAGGACAAATACATTAAAAAAGCTAAAAGAAGTTGAATAGAAGATGTAACTAGAAGAGAAGAGGAATTAAATACATAATAATAGAATAAAAAAAAATAAGGAACTGAATAATCTGATCCAGAAACTACAAGAAAACATTCATGTGAGTAAAAAAAAAAAACAACAAAAAAATATAAGGGTTCAAACAAAATGTAATAAAATATTAATAGACATATCTGCTGAACAAAATCATAATAACCTTATAGTTCAGGAGCTTATAGACAAGAGAGAACAGAACAGTTATAAGTATTCCTCCTACACCAACGCCTCAGATAGCACATAATATAAATAGGAGTACTGCTAAAAAACAAATTTTAATTAATGCAGACGAGTGTAGAAGAAAAATAAATTGATTAATTAGAAAACAACTAGATCTTAAATCATACACAATAACGTCTATAATTAAACCAGGTGCAACATTTGCAGCAAGTGTTAAATATTGGAGTACTTATTAAAAACTTCTTCTTAAGTGATTACATAATAGTTATGGGTGGTTCAAATGACTTTTCTCGAAAGAAAATCCCAGCCTTTCGACTTACATATCTGCAACACACTGAAGGGATGTTCTCATACAAATGTATTATTCTTATCCACACCCTATTCTCCTAACAATTTTAAGAATAAGTATATTTTTAAATATAATACGAGCCTTAATGAGTTCTTAAATAAATTTAATAGCCAGATGGAAGGAGTGTCGGTATATAGATGTCAATGACTCATACTATAATAATTTAAACGCATCTTTTTTTTGTGATTCAATCTGTGAATCAAGTAAATCTTCTTTGACAAAAAATTTAATATTTGTTAATATCATAGACTGCGCCAGAGCGGAGAATAGTAAAACTGAAACCATCAACCTATTAAGAGAAGACAAGGATGTTAAATCAACTAATTTTTTTTTATAACTACGTCTGTCCGACGTAACATTGTTTCTAAATAGTGCAGAAAAATTAAACTTGTTATATACTGAAACGGATTTAAACAACATGTAAAAATACGAATAAAAAGTGTTCATTGTTACATCTAAACATATAAACGATGCGAAGCAAAATGAAAGAGTTAGAGTTATTTTTACATACACACATAAATTTGATATACTTTGTATTAATAGTACAGTAAAAGAGCCGGAAAATACTGTAAAATCTGGAAAAGTTGATAAACAGCTCCAATTTCAAAAATGTTTGTTTGTACGTGTTCTTTAGACCTTCAGGAACATTCATCACCACTAACATCTGCCTTGCTATGAAAAAAAAATTGTGCAGTTTTTCCACCCCAAGTGATAAAAAATTTAAAAAATTCAACATTTTACCTCGGAAATCGTCTCTCGGAGGTTTTCGGGGTCGCTGGCCAAGAATCTTAAGTTCAATTACAAAAATTTAAACGTCTAATGCAATGGAGCAATATAATTCCACTTTCAAGTTTTCGATAGCTGATTCGTTTGTAAGCTGTAGGATTTTACTTTTAAGTATGAGATTTTCGCCGTGAAAAAATCAATATTTATGTTTCATGTTTCAAATGTTATGTTTATGTTCAAAATGTTATGTATCGGACCATTGTCCTTATTCATACTATTGCTACACTTAATAATTTCTAAACTTTCAAAAGCATCCAACTGTCTACTGTTTGTTACATTTCTAATTAATTTTAAATTATTTATGTCTATCCTATGGTTGTTGTCAAAAGCGTGTTGGGCAACAGAAAATTTTTCTGTTCTGCCATATTTCAAATGAGCCATGTGTTCTTTAAATCTAGTCGATATAGATCTTTTTGTTTGCCCAATATACTTTTGATCACAATCTTTACAACTTATTTCGTATATTCCTGACTTTTCGTTATTGTCGATTTTGTCGTTGAGGTTACCCAAAAGCGTATGTAATTTATTTTTAGAATTATAAACCAAATTGATATTAATATTTTTAAAAATGATATCTAGTTCGCGGGTGAATTTAGGTTCATATGGTAACGAAGCAAATTTCGAATTGTCAGTATCTCTACGAAAAGTCGTGGAATTGTACAGGGTTCTCTTAAATGTATGCTTCCTTATTAACTTATCTATTAAATGGACTGAGTGGCGGTTTCTTTCCTATATACATCCTATATACTAGTAATTGTATGTATTCCTTAATAATTGTATCGTCTAAACCATTTAATTCGAGTAATTCCCTGAGGTAGTCCAAAGTTTGCGGGATTGGAACACTTGGAAACAATGAGCATACATCAAACGAGATCAAAATTTCACCTTCTTGCAATTGGATATTTTTGATATTGTCAATTGGTTAGAATTTTTAACTGAAAAAAATTGTTTGTGCGATAGGCAAATTTTTGAACTCGTTCGTTAACCATTTTGACAAATTATAAGTTGGGGATCTTATCGCTGAGATAATTGGTCTTACAGATTTTCCTGGTATATGTATTTTTGGTAAACAATACAATTTAGGTATTACTGGATTTTACAATTGTAATTTTTGTCTCAGTGAAGGAGTAATAAGGTTGTTACATTCTTTTAAAGATTTTTTAACTTCCGTTGTCATTTTTGGCAAAGGATTTTTTGACAATTTTTTGTAAGGACAACTATTAATTAAATTGTCGACTCTTTCAAATGGTTCGATACCCACCAGTCCACTGTTTGCTCTGATAAACAAAGACAGTTACGGTTCAGTGAACCGTGGCAACAAATTTGGTATAAATAGTGCAAGTGTGTAGGCTAGAATTTAGTTTTAATCTTCTCCTGAAGATGCCAACTTGGTTGGCGAAACGCGCGTCGAGAAAAGTGTAGTAGTTCGGTGTTTCGTGGAAAACGTCCAGTTTTTTTTTTATGTTCAAAATGTTATGTTATGTTTATGTTTCAAAATTGCGAACCACTTGCAACTACTGATATTACAGAGAATGAAGTGGTTTTCCCGGCTGAAATGATAGTAGAACAAGATATATGTGAAGATGAACAGGGACCCACCAATACTGCATCAGCAATGCTCGAAAAAGACTCTGATTACAATTGATGTCAATTATATTTTTAGATTGTAAGCTCATTTTATGTATCCAGTTTTTTGAAATTAAAGAAAACTTGAAAAACGATTTTATTACACTCGTAATTTATTTTTTCAATAAATTAACTACATTAAAACCAAAATTCGCGCGCATATCATATTGAGAGTTTGAAGTGTTGTAATTAAATTCGGATTCGTAATCAGAAACCGCAAAGACCCCCAAGAGACTTTTCGAGGTGAAATTTTGGTTTTTTAATTTTTTTTTCACTTGGGGTGAATGTCCAACTAGGGGCTCAAATTGTTTGGACAACATTTTCCTGAATTTTACTCCAGAATCATCTAAGACGTGTACAATCGAACAATCGACACACACTTTTCTGATCATCTAGGATTATATTTAACTTTTTCTAACTCTGTTAAAAAAAACTGGACGTCTTCCACGGAACACCGAACTACTACACTTTTCTCGACGCGCGTTTCGCCAACCAACCAAGATTAAAACTGAACAGTTTTAATTTTCTCCTGAAGATGCCAACTTGGTTGGCGAAACGCGCGTCGAGAAAAGTGTAGTAATTCGGTGTTTCGTGGAAGACGTCCAGTTTTTTGTTTCTAAGCCGAAGGTTCCACTACCCACTCCAGGATCTAATTCTGTTATTAAAAAATCACCTAAGAAAATACAATTTAGATCACTATTGATATCGGTCTTTTTTAATTTAACTAAACACCTTGAAACAGTTGAATGGAATTTTATAACTAGCAACACCTTAGATATACAGGACAAATTTGATATATTTATTTATTAAAATAATTATTCATATATTTTTACATATTAAACATAAATTTGTTACAGAAGACAGTTCTTTTAGAATCAATTGGTTCACTAAAGAACTTTAAGAAAAGAGAGAATTTCTTCGTTTGCTATATGACATAAATAAGATGAACCCTAGTGGAGACCTGAAAATTCTAATAAAGCAATGTAAAGCAACATACCAAAAAGATCTGATTAATGCAAAAAAAAGCTGCCAATGACAAAATACATATCACAAGCAAGGTCCTATCTTTCCATTCTAAATTGAAAATAGGTAGAAAAAAGCAAGGTTGTCAGATATATTTTCTAAAATTGCTAAGCTCACTATACAAGTATACTTCATACTTCAGTAAACTGTTAGTTCGTGACGTTCTTAGAAAGCTAGTTTGGAAATATTTTTAAAAAAATACATAGATATAAATTTATAAGTTGGCATTAAAATAAAGCTTTTAAAATTGCTGGAAAAAAATAATTATAAATTAAAACAACTTTATGTATATTACTATACTCAAGAAAATTTTAAAGAGCCGGCAACGTGCTGGCCGGCCAACTGCTGGCGGCTGGCGGCACAAAGTAAACCACTGGCGGTAACACCGGTCAACGAGACTATTAGACTACTGTGCATATAATACATTGCTAATACTTGTTCGGTCCACTGTGCCATACATTTTTTACGACGTCGTTAAAATGATTTACGACATTTGGAATTCTGAGTTGTTTAAGACGCCAGTGACGTCTATTTCAGCTAGGTTTATTAAAAAGTACAATTTTTTGAGATTGTCTGGCTAAATGAGCATTATTTACAGCAAATTATTTTACAAATTTTAAGAGTTTTGTATGCAGGCTAATTTTAATCTCCTGTATTGATTTGAATGAAAAAAATTATTTCACAATTTTCGAATTTATAAAAGATATATGCACGCCCATGGAATCATAAAGTTGCACTGCTTTTTTTGTTCCCCAGGCGTATTTATCATTTTCAATTAAAAATAGAAGGACTATACTCTCAACAGGCTATGTGGAAAATTATCAATAAACATAAAGCAAAACAAGTACCACCCGGTAACATAACGGCTGATGAATTTAACATTTGATTTTGATATTTTTCTAATATTGCAAATGATCTAATATCATGTTTACCCAAGACTCCTAACACTTTTAATTATTACTTAGATAACAAAGTTAATCCTACAGAAGCTTAGTTTTCCTTTTCGGAAATGTCATATATATATACAGATACTTGATAAACAATTAATACAAATAAACAATTTGAATAATACACATAGTAAAGATGCCTAAGATATAAACATGAAAATTTTACACGCGCTAAAGTACATTATATTAGTGCCTTTAACCAAGTTAAGAAATCAATGCATAATGTTTTTCCTAACGCTTTAAAAATTTCCAAAGTTATACCTATCCATAAAAAAAGACTCTACTGACAATCCTGAAAACTATAGACCAATATCTTTAATACAACTTTTTGCAAAAAAATTTTGAGGTGATTTTGAAATTACAAATAACAAGTTATTTAGAACATAATAATATTTTGAATAAAAATCAGTTCGGTTTTAGGAACAAAATGTCTACAACTTTAGCCATAAACTCTTTAGTAGAGTTTATTAACATCTGATTTGAAGAAGGTCAATTTATCTATGCTAAACTCCTAGATTTAACGAAAGCGTTTGACTGTGTTTCTCACGATATCCTAGTTAAAAAACTGACATTTTATAAAATCAATCAAACAAGCATCGCCTTAATTCCTTCATAATTGACGGATCTTTACCAATTTGTATGTTTCGATTATAGGAAATCAGAACCACAGACGGTCAAGCATGGTGTACCTCAGGATTCAGTTTTGGGTCCTACGCTCTTTATAGTGTACATAAACGATTTACCGAATGTAGACTCTATGGCAAATTTTATTTTATATGTTGACGACACTACAATAGCCCACAGAAATTACGAAATGAATGGATTGCTAGCAGATATGTCTAGAACACAATCTATCACTGATGATAGGTTCAAAGCTAATAAATTAACAGTAAACCAAGGGAAAACAGAAAATATAATATCCACTTTAACCCATTAACGCCCAAACGGACACAATTTTTCGTCCTTTTTGGAGCGTCGATCTCGAAGGGAAATTAATGAATTCACTCAATAAAAACCACTTATCCTAATGTTTTCGGATGTGATCTTTCGATTTCCGGGGTCAGAGTTGTGACTAAATGCTCTAAAAAAAAAAATATG
Organism: Aromia moschata; assembly: GCA_029963805.1. NCBI lineage: Eukaryota > Metazoa > Arthropoda > Insecta > Coleoptera > Cerambycidae > Aromia > Aromia moschata. The sequence continues at coordinate 27,121 of JAPWTK010000519.1, read as the reverse complement.
GCTGACTTTATGGAGAAAAGTACTGAAAATTTGGGGATTATTTTTTTTTATATATTTTTTTAGTCCAAAAAGTACTCTAACCTACTCCGGATTGTGGAGGGAGGTGGAGGCAATAGATAGAGTTGATGATATGATTTTTTGCCGACCTCAACTGACTCTAATCTTTTCAAAATGGCGGACATTGCATAAACTATCATGAAATATGATTTTTTCTCTAGTATTAACGAGAAAAGAATGTTATTGTGAGTTTTTCTTGATCCACAGTCATTTTCCTCAATCAAAACAATACTACAGAATATATTTAACTAAATTTTCAATTTTCAATGTTGGCGGATTCAAAATAGTGGCCGGATTTCTCAAGAAATGGCGCGTTTTTCATTATAAAAAGTAAATAAGAGTTTGTAATTCTACTTTTCCTATGTCATTTCATGTTTTAGTAACATTTTGAGTTATTCCTGGTGAAAAAAGTCTAAAACCCAATATGGCGGATTCAATATGGCGGACATCGTTCTTGAAAATTATAAATTTGAAAAACGGAAAAATTACAGTCATACATATTTTACGTAGAATTCTGATGGAAAATGTCCTCTCAATCTTTTTCATAAAAATGCGTTCTATCTGAGTAAAAAATTATTTGTCATTCTAACCTCAAAAAAGAGGTTTTTTCCAGTGTTGAGGTTCTCATGATGAAATCATGAGAATTATATATTATACACAGGGATGTAGGCGCATTGAAAAATTTTTTTTTCGGATCTTCTCCGCATATGAATAGAAAATATATATTTTGAATTCGGGCGCATTGACGGATTTTTTTTCCGGAACTTCCTCGCATATTTATTCAAAGAATAGTACGTAGAACGTACTTTCTGATGGGTGTGAGAAAAAATCGTATATGCACCACGAGAAACAAGTAGGCTGTGTACTTCCGGCGAGTACTTTGCGCCCGAGCATCCCTAGGTGCATAATATATAATTCTCATGATTTCTCATCATGAGAAACTCAACACCGAAAAAAAACCTCGTTTTGAGGTTAGAATAACAAATAATTTTTTACTCAGATAGAACGCATTTTTATGAAAAAAGATTGAGAGGATATTTTCCATTAGAATTCTACGTAAAATATGACGTATATGACATAAAATTTTCCGTTTTCAAATTTTGAATTTTCAAGAATGATGTCCGACATATTGAATCCGCCATCTTGGATTTCAGACTTTTTTCACCGGGAATCACTCAAAATGTTACTAAAACATGAAATGACACAGGAAAAGTATAATTACAAACTCCTATTTACTTTTTATAATGAAAAACGCGCCATTTCTTGAGAAATCCGGCCGCCATTTTGAATCCGCCATCATTGAAAATAGAAAATTTAGTCAAATATATTCTGTAGTATTGTTTTGATTGAGGAAAATGACTCACAATAACATTATTTTCTCGTTAATACTAGAGAAAAATTCATATTTCATGAGATTTTATGCAATGTCCGCCATTTTGAAAAGATTAGAGTCAGTTGACGTCGGCAAAAAAATACTATCATCAACTCCAGCTACTGCATCCACCTCACTCCACAATCCGGAGTGGGTTAGAGTACTTTTTGACAAAAAAAAATATACAAAAAAAAGAATCCCCTAATTTTCAGTACTTTTCTCCATAAAGTCCGCCATATTTTTTTTCTAGAGCATTTAATCACAATTCTGACAGCAATTTTTTAACAGCTACTAAAACGAATAAAAAAAAATCATTATCTACCTGAGTTTTTTCTAAAGCGGTACACTAGATTATTGTAAAATATTGATTTTTCTCAAAATGCTAGCAGTTTGGAAAAAGAAAATCAAATTTTACGAAAAAAACGATATTAATTTGTTTATAAAAACTGTAATTTTTAACCGATAGAAAAAATTCGCTTTAGATAATTTATCTAAGAAGCTATAGTCAAAATTTCAAGTCGATCAAATAAACATTGAGCGAGTTATACTGCCCACCAGTTTGAAAACATGTTTTCGAAGAAAACGCGTTTAATGTTTCAAGACTTGTGTTTACTTCATGAAATTTTCAAAATAGAGGCGTTTTAATTTTTTAACAGTTAGTCTGCTATACCAGGACCATATATCATCATTTCCAAATTATCTATGGGCCGCAGATACTCCAAAATGCTAGGCTATATATTATATAAACTAAAAACTAATGATACCGCAGCAGAGCGATATTTTAGAACATTTCGGAGAGGCATAGTTCTTTCACAAATTAGGTTAAAAATAATTTTTAAACATTTTCCCATCAATAATTCCTTTTGGATATAATTCTTGGGATGTTATTGCAACATTTAAGTAAAAAAAAAATCGAAAAAAAATTTACAGAGGGGTCTAACCCCTTAAGTTATAATACTTGACTGGACCCTCGAAAATATATACGCTCACTGTTACTAGCTAGTAAAAGACAGTAATAGCAACAGAGTGTAATGAAAACGCAATTATGATGGTGGTGTTGCAGACCCTTGAACGATTTGAACTGTCAATAAGTTAGGTGATGTTTATGACCGATGGTGCCCCCACAATGTTGTTAGTAGGCCGTTTGATTTCAGAACCCAACTGCAGAATTTTGCATGTTACTGAAACTATACAAAAACTATAATAAAATGTTTTCCCAATGTCACGTCGATGCATTGATAGCGGTTACAGAAAAAGTGTTCTTAAATTCCTATAAACGTGTTTGCGAGTTTCACAGCAAGTGTCCTGGTAATCCCGAACCACCACAGACGACCCTTGCTCGTTGGGGAACATGGTTGAAAACAGCTTTTTATTATGTCGAATATTTCCAGCAAATAAAAGTTGTTATTTTACAATTCAACCCTGCGAAACTGCAGCTATTAAGGAGAGCCAGCCCAAATTTCAAGATGTCTCCGTTGAAGCAGCTTTAAAAACTGTTCATAGTAACTATAAAGGTTTGTATGATGCCATATAAAAATTACAGAACTGTGCGTTGTCGTTAGCGGAGTCAATACAAATAATGTCAAACGGTCGTTCTCAAAATATAAGCATATAAAGGGTGGGCCATCAGGTTTCTTTTTAAAATTGCTATTAAAACTACATCGTTGAATATTTTTAAATAATTGTTGCTTTATTCAAGACAGTATGCCTTCCCATTATTTATGAAAAACAATTTCAGTTAAATGGCCGCCGCGGCTGGCTTGGCAGTAGTTCATTCTTTTCACCCAATTTTGCTGTACTGTTTCGATTATTTGTGGCTCTATTGCACGAATAACTCGATTGATGTTTTCCTTCAGTGCGTCAATTGTTTGTAAATCCAGCGATTAAGGACCGTTGTTACTCCAGCAGTAACAACGGTCCTTAACATGTCCCCATACAAATAATCCAACGGTGTTAAATCGCAGCTGCGCGATGGCCAATTAATGTCTCCAAAACGGCTGATAACACGGTTACTGAATTTAGTCTGCAAAATATCGATTGTTTCACGGCTTGTGTGACGTTGCTCCATCCTGCTGGAGCCAAAGCTCGTCCAAGTCCAAATCGTCCAATCGCGGCTACAAAAATCAGTTAACATGTCTCTGTAATGCACTCCATTTACTGTAACGCTGTTACCATATTCATTTTGAAAGAAGTACGGACCAATTATGCCACCACTCCAACACCCACACCAAACAGTCACTCTTGCAGGATGCATTGGCTTCTCTATGACTACGTGCGGATTTTCGGAACCCCAAATCCTACAGTTCTATTTATTAACATGTCCTCCAAGATAAAAATGAGCTCCGCCCGAAAAAATGATTTTTCGATTGAAATCGACGTCATTTTCAAACTCATTTAAAGCCCACAAGGAGAAGCGATAACGAAGTGGATGGTCATTTTCCTTTACCTCCTGAGTTGCAACTTGTAAGCAAATAATCCTAGGTCTTTCTAATATTCTCCTCAGATAAGTGCGACTGACATTAAGACATGCTTTGGGCAACAGCAGCAATTCTTTCAGTTGTGCACACCGGACGAGCACGTGGATGACTTCTGGTATCCATAAGCATACCAGTTTCACGAACTTTCATTAAGAACTTTCTTACACTAGGCGCTGACGGAGCTTCATTTCGACCAAAAAATTGTTCTCAATTTTCTCACTGTTTCTGCAACACAGCATTCACTTTGGAAATAATTTTTCAATATTTCCCAACATTGTTCAAGCGTAAAATGATCCATTTCTTACAGCGGAGGTTAGACACCACATATATGTCAAATGTCAAGCGCGTCAGTGTCGGCAATGTAGAAATAACACTAAATTTAAAAAGTTTTTTCGAATCTTCCCCAGAAGCTATGTCGTCAAGCTAATTAAGAGGGTACGTTTTACACACATTTTGGCTTAAAAAGTGTGAATTTATTGCTTTTTATATTATTTTATGAGGCGGACGCCTTTGTCCAACATTTTGTGGCACATTTTGGCCAACTCTAGACATGACTAACAAAAAACCTTCCCTTTTCGAAATAAATCATTATAGAGCCTTTACGCCTTTCCCTAACTCAATCTAACTAATAATAAGGCGATTTTTCTAAGGAAGTCGCCCCATTTTCTTTCTTTATATGAACCTAGTGACATATTGATTCCGAGTATAAATAGGCTCCCCTTTATTATATTCCCCGGGTAATATTTTTATTACATCCATCTGCAGGCGCTCACATTTCATTTCCCAATCTATCACGCTTTCCCCTTTTGAACGAAATGATACGTACGCGGCATCAATGAAATTTGTTTGTTCTGCAGGGGTTGATTCTTTTACCAAAATTATTCTATAAAAAAACGAGGGCATGATTTAAATTGAAATAATGGCTTTTTTGTTAAACAAAAAAACATAATCTAGATTTAATCGAAATGTTTCATTCCTATCACTTGGTTGGGAAATTTTTCATTCGTTGCTGTTAATGTACGAGGTGTGGCTATTAAATAACCGAACTGATGCTGCTAACAGCGCGCTGCGAACGTGTCGAAACAAGTTTGAATAGAACTGTAGCTGGTGATACTTTCTCCACCCTGAGCTCGCGGAACAAACCAGTGGGTCCCTCAGTTTGACTGTAGCAGTCGTTTAAATTAACGCGTTAATATCAAGTTTCTTGTTAAATTGGGGATAACTTTTACAGAAGTTTGTGCAATGTTAAAAGAAGTGTACGGGAATGAATGGTTATCCCGCACATAAGTTTTTGAATTGTTTAAACGGTTTAAAGAGGAACGTGACGACCGGAGAGATCCGCATCCCGGTCGACCTTCAACGTCAAAAACGGATGAAAATATTGAAAAAATTAATCCGCGAAGATTATCGTCTAAGCATCCGAGGGCTTGCTGAAATAACAGGAATCGACAAAGAATGTGTTCGCCAGATTGTGCATGAATTGTTCAACATGCGCAAAGTTTTGCGCAAAAATGGTGCCAAAACTGCTCACTCCCGAACAAAAGGAATCAAGAATGAACATTTGTGCTGACATTCGAAACAACATTGACACTGATCCAGGCTTGTTAGAAACGGTGCCACTGAAGAGGACAAGATTCCCAAGTGTGGAAATGGTTAAAGCAAAAGCGATGGAGGTTCTTAACCAGCTGTCAGAAGCGGATTTCTAGCATTGCTTTCAACAATAAAAAAGTCGTATGGAGCGGTATAGAGATCGCCAAAAGGTGTATATTGAAGGCGAAAAAGTCGCTACTGTAATTGGTAACGAACAAAAAGTGTTATGACAGCAGTTCGGTTATTTAATAGCCACACCTCGTATTCCAAGATAAAGACAGTATGTGTACAGCCGGCATCAGCCGGTTGTGAAAATGGATAAATTCTACACTTCTCGTTCTAATGACTAGCGTAGCATGGTGAGAGGCCGGTCTTTTTCTCCGAGTCTTATCTTCGATGTGTATGCGGTTGCTTCTTATATGAGGAGCAAGCGTTCAAAACGTATTAAATCCTGATAACCTGTTTTGGAGAAAATCTCCTAGTGAGCAGCGCCTGGGACATAGGAGCATTGTTAATGGGGCGTTCGCTTCATTTTAGCAAGTTGACAGTATACCCCAAAATACGTAAAGTTTGATCCAAAGGTATGGCAAAAATTTCAAAATATATTTTGGATTTAATGCGTTTTGATTGATTGGCTTGGATTTAACTCAACTTAGGATTTACAACGCTTTGTAAAAATGAAATATTTATGTTCATGAAACAATGTTATAAACAATGCAAAAATATCAATATTGTGGATATTTTCGTTTGGTAATATACTTATACACCTCAAATAACTGTTTTACAGCATAACGGTCTATGTTACTTAAATTATAATTATTAATAATTTTCTTCCCCTAGAATACATTGCAAATGTGTACATGTGTATAAAAAATGTATACGTATTAAGAATGCTACAAAGATTACTTGATGAATATTTTAAAAAAATGACTAGAATTAAAGAGACAACAACCAAAAGAGACTGCTGCCATACTAATTCAGATGAAAAAGGAAAAACTGCGTTATCTCTTTATCATTTTTCAACTAGACATCAATTTGATTTTACACAAACACTAAAGTCCTAGACGTAGAAAAAAATTACAGCAAAAGCATTATTTCCGAAATGCTGTAAATAAACAAACATCAATAATCTAAATATCCTAAAGTCCACTCACTGACAATACGGAATGAACAAGAATTATGTCAATCGCTAGGAATATACTTGTATATATCTGTGATTAGCGGTATTCTTTCCGTATACATCATATTCTAACGTATTTTAACTATTTATAATAAGTAGTACGTCTATAAATGGTAGTTGTTCAACGTATATGCCATTGCTATTATTTTGTACACAGGTGTACATATTGCGGACATAATACGCAAAAAAAACAACCCTAGATTGCTAGATTCTTATTTAAACTGCGTTAAAGACAAATGTAGGAACTAGAGATAGAACTAAACCTTAAGGTACGTTTCCATTGCACGCTATGCATTCGATGCTATGCTATGCCATGCGAGGCGATGCGTTGCTACATTTCTTGCTATTTTAATCAGACGTGTTCACATACACCGCTATCCGGCTATCAGTGAGTTTTTGTGCTTCGTTGCGATCGGTCATGAATACTAGTGATTATCTGATCGAAAACTCTGTATTAAAATACTATATGATTATGAAGAAAAAAAAAAAAAAGAGTTGGGAAAAGAAACCTCTGGATCCATACAATTAATAAAGGTAGAAGACAATTTGGAGAGTTTTTCCATCTGTTTAAAGAACTTGAAAAGGATCCCAACAAATGTCATGAGTATTTTCGCATGTCTTCAGAAACACTTCAATACTGTATACTGAATAGCATCTCTCCATTGTTAAAAAATTACTATATTATTTGGATCGCTGATCCCATAATGGAGGTCGAGCTCATACGGCTAATATTAATTTTTCAGCGTCCATGCGTACAAACGGCTTCACGATACTGTCTACTTTGGGCTAATTAGCGCGATAAAATCAAATAAATTTGATTTTCAAACACACGCTCACACTCGGCGCTACTAGCATTGCATCGTCTCTGTAATGCACGCCGTCGGAACGTTTAGATAAATATTCGTATGTTTGTTTTATTAGCATCGCCTCGCGTGGCATATCATAGCATCGCATAGCGTGCAGTGGAAACGTACCCTAAGAGTCAGGGCCGCACTTAGTACTTATTACATCACTGCGAGAAATACGAAAAGATATATTTAAAAAACAGTGCCTAGTGGCACTAAAAACATATTGTGTCATAGACATATTTATTGTTTACTGTTCATACTCCCTTATGAACCTTTAGTAGAAAACTTAGTGTGATGGGTCAAAATACGTCAAATGGATTAAAAATCTAATGACATCTTATAACCGGTTAACCACGGAAATTTACTGTAGCTGTTATTTTTTTGTGTGTGAATATGTTAGCAAGTTGGATTAACCATTGGATTAACATAACCACGCATAAATCAAATAAAAATTGCGATTTTGGAATACCACGCTGTAATTGCGTTGTTTTGTGTGTTAAGCTTCTTAAATGATCATAACAACAATTATGTTAATGTCACCCCCTGAAATGTTTTTTTGGCACTCTATATAGTATATCATACTCCCATCCACTTTTAGGTCCGGTATACCCTCAAGAATCTATATGCAAATGGTGCGGATCGCTGCATTTTATTAATCAGCATAAAAAATACCTTAGCGCCCTCCGTCGCCGGTCAAATAGCACCTGAGCGACATAGAACTAATTCATTAGAGTCCCTAAACGCCCGAATATTATCCAGGTAAAAGTAGGAAATTTTAAAGATCGTAATGTTATATGAGTTGCGTACTCGTCAGATCGTTCTCTTTCTTATGCTTTCTTATGCTTTACTAGTTTTAACTGATACTGTAATGTATGATCAATTATGTACTTTCATAAATTATTCTTTATATAAAAAATCTCAGTTGACTGACCTACTCTGTTTTTAATATTTTAGTGCCATCTCTAGTTTTTTTAGAATACTATATTGAATATTCAAATTATACGTAATAATATGTAATCTAATGACATTTTTATATATGTATACATATAGCGTGTTATTTAATTCGGACTACCTTAATCTGGATTTTAGGATATTTTGTGATTGTTTGTAAAAAAAAAAACAACAAGTTTCCAGCATAAATCGTCTATAATGAGGCTTCTAATGTGAATAATATCGACTATGTCATTACCAAAACGAAAGAAATCGTTACAGCGGAACGACTGTTAAGTACATATTTATTTCTATGCATGTATTCTCTAACTACGCATTGCCTGTTCTTTTTCATTTTGAGAAATAAACAACTGGATTTTATTAGGACTTAATTTGGTTTAAAAGGAAAAAAAAACATGCGAATAACGAATTATAATATTTTAGTTTCAGAATGCGTTCTGTGAAATAGTAATGCTGCTAACAGCGTATAACATAATCTATTTACAAAATGAATTGTTCGTAAAAATTAGCGTAACACTTTTTAGATTAGCTCCATTTGCATTCTATTCGAGTTAGAGACCTGCAGTTTTTAATTTTCGGTAGCCTGTAGGGTTGGTTTTAATTTTCTGAAGTTGGTACGCTGTGACTTAAACGGTTCGCCGTTCACACCCCAAAAAGCTACCCCATGTCGAAATTCGAATTGGCAAGATTTTGACGGAAATTTCAGAGACCTACAGGATCGGCTAAGAAGGACGCTGTCCGGTAAAAACTCCATCCCGGCACACATTAAGACCTCCTCAGTGAGTTCTATGTATTTGGTCGCTGTCCCATCTCTAAACCCATTTCCATACCCAGCCCTTTGCATTTATGTAGAATTTTGCGTGGTTTGACCTCTGTTAGGCGAATCCATTGATCCTAATGCTGCCTAATAAATTGGTGTGAGGTGCCACAACCACATTCACCCTATGACAACTCGATCATCCCTCCAGGCCACACCCAAACCGACCTTCCTCTCTGGTTTCGTCCCTATAGAAGGCTACGTCGGATGTCGTTCACTGTGACTTGAACTTGTTGGCGAGACTCATGAACCCTCAACTGGACTAGCACCTACGAGGCAAACCTCCCAAACAGCACCTTTTCCACTAATTTTACGAGCGAAAGCATGTTTGGGTGGCCTACCTCGCAGGAGTTGAACCAGTCGAGGCTTCATGAGCACAAGTCACATTGAACACATGCCTCGCGTACCAACTATCTTTGTTCTTTGCCTTCGTCTTTGGTCTTCATTCCGTCTGCCCAACGAGCCTTCTTTCATGAAATTTCGCAGACTCAAAATTGTTTTGAAGGGAATTAAAAAAAGAGGACAATGGGACAGGCAAAAGAGTATTTGAAAGAGACAAGCGATTCGATGTGGACCGAAAAGTGTTCAAGCATCCTCAGGAAGGTTTTAACACCCCCACGCGTCAAGACTTGCTTACAACCCCTCGGCGCAGCAAATTTCAGGGGGTGGGTTGGAGATGGAATATCACATTTGGCGCTCAATCTGCCATTCACAGTAGGTCCTATCAACTTCAAGAGCCTTCAAGTAATGCCATGACATGAATTCGAGACAAATAGACATCCCACGCAGCCTACAGGGGCGGAACTAGAGGGGTGGGTGGAGGGTCGGAGTAGGTGTCGCTTGGAGGGGTGCTTGTGTTGTCAAAGGATGAAAGCGAGTTGTGACACTTCACACACTTTATTAGGCAGTATATTAAGACCAATAGATTCGCCCAATATAGGTCAAACCATGCAAAATCCTGCGTAAAGGCAAAGGGGTGTCTTAGGGGGGTCAAGCCAAATACACAGAACTTATCGAGGAGGTGTTAATATGGGCCGGGATGGAGTTTTTACCCGACAACGTCCTTTAGGCCATCCTGTATATCCCTGATATTGCCATAAAAATCTTGCGAATTCAAATTTCGACATGGGGTTGCTTTTGGGGGTGTGGACGGCGAACCATTTAAGTTACAACGTAGCGCCTTCGGGTCATTCAAACTAACCCTATAGGCTACCGAAAATTAAAACCGGTCTCTAACTCGATTAAAAAATAAAAAAAAAAAAGTCACTTATTAATCCACGATGAAAAACGACACTTATTAATCTTGAAAGCAATGTTAAACATACATATATTTCAGCTTGAAAATAGTCTAATTTCGATTACGATACTGAAAGCGGTATTCCAATAACATCCCTTAATCATTCAATCTGATTTTTGGAACTTGCTGATGATGCAATAACCCTACGAATTGTCAATCAGAGAAATATATTGCCAAGCAGATTACTACACGCCTAGGCCAATAATCAATTATTTGTTTAAAAAAATAGAGAGGGAAATTGGTTTGGCTGGAAGCACGCTTTGATTTATTTGGCTTTTCAATTACACTCCCGATCCTTATATTTCAGGGAGATTAGCGGTTTTCATAGTACGATAAGATCAGTGGCAGCTGGTGGAATTTGAAATTCGTATTTTTTAAAGAATCAAGGGACCTACACCAAATTTTAAAAGGTTATTACTAGACCGACATGGAAGATTAAAATGACAAAAAAAATCACAGATGTTGTATCTTACGCAAGTATCGTAGGCGTATTGAAAATACCAGACACAACTGGTAGAAATTTCTAAAGTATATTGGATAAGAATAAAACACAGTTTTGTTGTTAGTTGTTACGATTTTTGGCGGTTTGACTTTGAAGGTCTTGTCGTTTTAAACGAGTTATCATGCATGTGATATTCGCCTAAAACTATTTTTGTTACGCACTTTATACATTTCATAGTCCATTATATTTACATATGCAGGGTGTGATACCAAAACCTTTCATTTGATGTATATATCTAGAAAACTAAATCTTCCAGGTTAGAGATTATTTATTCTTAATGAATCACCCTGTATATATGTTAGTGGAAATTAATAAAATAACAAATCTGTTCATCCCTATTATCAGTAAATACCAAATGTTTATTTTACATTCAACATCAGTTCAAAAAATACGCAGGAAAAATTTTCACTAAACGGAGTTTTTATTTACAACCATTCTCTGTAACTTAATACTCAATAAGCCATATAACCCAAACATAAACATAGACTGCTTATATTTATAACAACAGCTAGGTCGTTTCCATGAGCACGTGACCATGTCGAGGTCGCTTGCATTTTCATGTCGGTCAGCGTTAATATTTCGAGAGACAGCTCGCATTAATACGCGCCCAGAAGTATTTTCAATACTAAAATCTGGCACAATTTCAGAAAATTTTGAAACGGGCTGTGATTATTTGTGAAATATTTTTTCCATAATAACCATGTGTATATAAAAGCTTTTTTTCTTTACAATTTTTGCAAAATTCTTATTTTTCTTAAAGTTACAGTTAAAGTTCTATTACAAAATCTTAGAAACGAAATGCTGGTTTAAAATATAAATTCAAATCTCCATAACTATAGTCCAATCGATAAAAACACTCCACCTTGCATTAATTATGGTAGAATATTTTTTTTATAAGACTGGTTAGCAGTGGCGGTGCGTGATATTTCAGTTAGCCATATCTTGAAAACGACGCATGGGACCCACTTCACTTTTTAGGTGATGACTATCCACCTCTTACAGAAAGATTTATAGTGAAAAAATCGTCAGCAAAGTTTGCGAAAAAATTTTCAAAAACACTGGAGCACTCCCTGGGTTCTCAGTAACGCTCTGTGGGATATTTGCAGTATATATTGTTTCATAATCTAGAAACAAATATAAGGAGACGTTTTTCGATTTGTTGCAAAATATTTTTTTTTTACAAAAAGTTATAGCCATTTTAATTTTAATTTTATAGGAACATTTTGTTTCCCAAAATTAAAATGGCCATAACTTTTTTGAAAACAAATCGAAAAACGTCTCCTTATATTTGTTTCTAGATTATGAAAAAAAATATACTGCAAATATTCTACAGAGCGTTACTGAGAACCCAGGGAGTGCTCCAGTGTTTTTGAAAATTTTTTCGCAAACTTTGCTGACGATTTTTTCACTATAAAATCCATTCTGTAAGAGGTGTATAGTCATCACCTAAAAAGTGAAGTGGGTCCCATGCGTCGTTTTCAAAATATGGCTAACTGAAATATCACGCACCGCCACTGCTGGTTAGTATAAGGTGGGAAGTGTGAAGCGGGGGGAGAGAACTTTTTGGCAGACGAAAAAACACGAAATTTTCTCACTTTTTTTAGTTTTTTGCTTTTTTCTCCTAAACGCCGCATGTTACAGAAAATGTTATACGTTTTGAAATTAAAGCAAACAAAACCATCTACAAAATGCAAAGTTGATTGGATGTGATATGGTTCGTATTCAAGGTAAATTAATAATGACTGAAATAAATGAAGTGTTACACGCTATAGATGACATAAAAAATGAACGCGTTAAAAAAAAAGATCACGTGTCCTACAGAAAGGCGCCGGTTTCACCAGATTGAAACAAAGTGACGGTACTTTTGTGCAGAGCCCTTCGGTGTATTCAGAGACTATTTTAAGCATGCGAATATTACAACGGTAGATGTCCAAAGATCATTTTCACAATATGAAAATATTTTTCCACCACGGCGAACATCACTTGAGACAAACATTGAAACGTACCTGATGCTAAAAGTTTTTACGGATCTTATCTAGTTTGTGAGGTTCCAACTAGTTAAGAGAGTAAGTTTTGCATGGATTATTGTAACAGTTTAGCTTCTTTTATTACTCGTTAAATGAGGCCGATCCTGTGTTGCCAACCATTGCTCTGGGTTCTACTAATGAATCAACCTGATATAATCCTAACTATAAGTTTATTGTCTGTATGTCATGTTCTTAGAGACAATAACTAAAAATAAGAATTCTTATTCTAAAAAAGAGTCACACGTATTTTGTTTAACTAAAAGTTGAGTGATACATACCGAGCGTGTGGTCCACAGCGATGCAGAGAGTCATACAGGGTTTTGCATCAAAAGTAATGGGACTCATTTTTTCCTCACGCGACTGTACTTCCCAGCATGCTCTCAGCTGGCGGGTTTGGTGATGGGGAATCTAAGCTTCGAAACGACGGGTGGGCACTTGTTTGGGCAGTATCGTCTTTTTAGTGTACTCTGTGATAAAACTCGGTCGAAGCTCCGAAATGCAGAAATCAATAGAGCAGCGTGCTTCTTACGTGAAAGTGTTCAAAAGATTGAAACAAAGAGTCAACCGAGTGAGGCCAGCCATCGCCGCCAATTAGAAACTTCACCTCGACAATGCTTCAAGTCATACCTGCTTCGTGGTGAGCAGCTACCTCGCCAAGAACGGGATTTCAACAATTCCCCAGCCGCCCTACAGTCCCGACCTAGTCCTCCCAGACTTTTCTTTTTCCAAAACATAAAACCGTCCTCAAAGGACGCCGCACAGTGGGACAAAACTGTAGTGTTTTACCCAAATCACTCTAGAGATCGTAAAAATGGAGATTTTAAGATGCTTTTTATTTTAAAATATTCGTTAAGGAGATCCTAGACGATCAATCTGCTTGATCAAACGATTGCGTCAATCGATTGACGCGCGCTTCAACAAACCTCAATCAGCCCTTCAATCTTTTGATGAAAATCCCCCCATCAGTGGAAGTCATGAAGTGGAGTAGTGCACACCTGTTGTTTGTTCTAACTTGTTGTTAATTTTGGCGGTGAACAATGGTTTCGAATACAGATTTGGGCTTCCTCGCCCTTCACTCGGTTGCCCTCAAGCGGAAAAAACAACAAAAGAAAAAACGACGGTGGTCCAAGGAATGGTACAAAATGAGAAACCGCTTAACTCATGAACATTTACTCAATTTTCTGCGTGATTCGGAACCAGAGGACTACAGGAACTTTTTGAAAATGGACCAAGAAAGTTTTGATTATCTACTGGAGTTAGTACGCCCCGACATCGAGAAGAAGGACACAAATATGCGTGAAGCGATTTCTGCAAGTCAGATATTGTCTATCACATTGAGGTACCTAGCATCTGGCATGGATTTAGAAGACCTGAAATTCACGTGCGCCATTGCTCCTCAGACTCTGGAGTTCATCATAATGGAAACTTGCTCAGCAATTACGAAGGCATTGAAGGAAAACATTCAGGTAATTATGTTCCAAGTAAATCTCTATATATTTTAATGGTTTCCACCGAGTGACTGACGCAATGCTTGACGGAAATTGCCCTAGACGATCAAGCACCCTCTTCAACCGCTTGAGTCATTCAAACTTTCTATCAATCACCGTCAATACTTGCCTCAAACGTCAAATGGGTTTCTAAGCGGTCAATCACGCTTGATACAACCGATTGACTCAAGCTTTTAATCAAAATGATTGATCGTCTAGTCCTTTATGAGTTTCTCCATAAATTCCTCTAGCCGGATTTTTTATTTTCATTCCCAATAATGTATTATTTTAACCTAAAAACTTTTAGTATTTTCATTGGAAAATATGGGGTTTTCCAATGAAAATCAGTGTCAAGGTCTCAAATGTATAAATATTGTTGACTTTTTAGTTTTATAATTTCATTTTACAAATAGCCAAATGATTTGTCAAATGATATTATCCGATCTCTTTTTTATTGTTGATAGCTGCCAAATTAACTGTCAAATATAATGAAATAAACGTATTTATTAAGTTATACAGAAAAAATGTATAATTTTAAATAAAATACATGTAACATACTTTAAAACTTTGTATTTACGTAATTATTACAAAAATTTAAATATGACAACTGTCAAAATAACTGCCAATTTCTTAAAATGCCATGCAATTATTATTTTCAATACTTAAAGTGCTTAATTGTTCATTTTCTAAGGATTTAAGGAACACTGGGCAAGGAATGAATATCAAGTATATGTATTAGATGACTTGGACTTGGACTAGGAGAGCATAACATGAAGAAGGCATAGGGTACCAAGGATACAACTTAATGTAGAGTTTTGCAGTTTCCATGCAATAGTTTTCAAATTCCTTAGCATGTATAGGATGTTTTAAATATATTTCTTCTTAAAAAAAGTAGAATATTTTATGATGATTTAAGATGCTTACTTTGACATTTGACAGCTGCCAACTAACATAGTATATTTATTATTAATTTCTTAACAAGTATCCTCTGTATATATATGTAATTACGTTTTCAAATACGTAATAAATAGTTTTTTTCATTCAGTTTACTGAAAAATTGAAAACTGCCAATAGTATAAAGATAAATATCAATTACGGAACTAATTTATATTAAATCAAGTTCTATATCCTTTTGGTGTAGATTATTTTGTGATAATGCCAGGATACACATGCTTATTTTTTATTTTGACAAATATTTTGATAGCTGTCATCTAACATAATATATATTTGATATTCGTTCCTTGCCCAGTGTTCCTAAAATCCTTAGAAAATGAACTGTTAAGCAATATAGTATTGCAAATAATAAAAAAATGGCATCTTAAGTAATTTGACAGTTATTTGACAACTGTCATATTTAAATTTTAGTAAATATTACGTAAATAGGAATTTATAAAGTATGTTATATGTATTTTCTATCATTGTATTCTGTATTGTAAATCTGTATTGTAGATATCATTTGTAAAGTATGTTATATGTATTTTCTAAAACAAATTAAAAATTATACATTTTTTCTGTGTATCTTAAGAAATACGTTTATTTTATTATATTTGACAGTTAATTTGGCAGCTGTCAACGATAAAAAAAGAAATCGGATAATATCATTTCAGAAATCATTTGGCTATTTGTGTAAAATTAAATTTTAAAATTAAAAAGTCGAAAATATTTATAAAGCTGAGACCTTGGCATTGATTTTCATTGGAAAAACCCATATTTCGCAATAAAAATTTGTTTTTAGATTAAAAGAATAAAATATTGGGCATGAAAATAAAAAATTCGGCTAGAGAAATTTATGAAGAAATTCATAACGAACATTTAAAAACAAAAAGTATCTTAAAATCTTTAATTTTACGATCTCTAGTGATTTGAGTAAAACATTACACTTTTGTCCCTGTGCGCCGTCAAAGCGGCTACGACGCGAACTTTAAAAACATTCCGGAAGCCGCCTCCAAAGCCGCCTTTGAATCGTGGAAACATCGCTGACAGAAGTGTGTGGATGGCCAAGGGATTTACTTTGAAGAGTGTTAATGATTTGTAGCGATGTGCACGATAAATTATTTTTTACAAAGTTAGTCTCATTACTTTTTATACAAACCCTGTATAACTCAACCTTTACAGGAGCTGTATCATACCGTATGTATTCGTTACTAAGTAAAGGGTAGACTGTAAGATTATAAATACCGATTTGTTACTGCCTCAAAGGTCTCGTTATTCGTATCTCGCTTTACCCGCCTTTCTCATAACTCAAACCGATATGACTGGCATTTGCTGTGTTTCTTTTGCCTGAGTTATCTATAGGGTCAGTTGGGGTAAACGTAGGTGATTTTAATACTTTTGACACCTTCACACAAAAATATACAGGACCCCGCACAAACTTTATGGAAATTGGATTTCTGTCGAATTGGTTGAAAATGTAGTGTATGTAGTTTAGTATATGGATGGATAAAGAGCGAGATATTGCCTATTTGGCGATTTTCCACTTTTTCTCCATTCAAGCTCGATCTATTGATGAATACGACTTCAATCCAACTGCGCACTGCAAAAATCTTTAATGCATTCACCTCTAGAATTGTTAAAGACTACTTACTAAAACCTCAGAACCCTAACCTCAAATCCCGAACCCCTGAACCCCTTAAAATTCAATTTCTCGTGATATATATTTCTAAAAACTAATACTTTGGTTCTGGAACCTTCTACGTTCATTCACAGAATCGTAAAAGACTACTCACTGGATCCCTAAAACTTCAACCCTCAAAATTTAATCCCAATTCCTGACCCCTTAAAACTCACGCATAACATAATCCTATAAATATAACACAACTCCACAAAAAAAAATAATGATGAGGTCTGACTATGTTTACTATAGGTTTTTGAGGTCGATGAATCCGAATCAGAGGTCCATTTAACTGCATGCCACAAGATTTTCCACAACCTCAAAATTTAGACCAAAAACCCTTAACCCCCAACCCCTTAACCCAATAACTTAATAAACCAATAACCCCATAACCTCAAAATATAGACCAAAAACCCTTATTACCCCTTTAATTTTAAACTCCATAGCCCTCCCTGCTGAAAATCATCTATAGAAATCAATAAAAGTATATTTAAAAATCAAACTATTAAAAAAACACCCCGAATAGTGTGAGGCAAGGGGAACACACTCTGAAAAAGCAGCCCAAAGGGAAGCCTACCACGTCCCCGTCGTCGTTCCCGGGTTCTGCTAAACGTAGGCCATTATCCAAAAACGATCTTCGACCGTATATATCATGAGATCATTGCAATTATGGTCCAAAAAACCTAAGAGAATATTTTGTTACTCAGCTAGATCATCGACCAGGAACTGTGTTATTCGCCGTCAAATAACTTCTCTAGCCCAAATTTCGGAAACAAAAAGCGTATTGTGAACTTTGCCACGTTTATCTTGATGTTGTGGGGTAATTGGATTATTGGGTTGGGGGTTGGGGGTTCAGGGCTTCAGGGTTTTTGGGGATTTTGGTATGATGGAGTTATGGGGTTTAAAATTCAAGGGGTAATAAGGGTTTTTGGTCTAAATTTTGAGGTTATGGAAAATCTTGACGACGCGTGGGGTTAAATGGACCTCGGATTCGGATTCAGCGACCTCAAAAACATATAGTAAACATAGTCAGACCTCATCATTAATTTTTTAATTTTCTTTTTGTGGAGCTGTGTAAACATTTGGAACATTCGGCGTTCATTCCCAGAATCATAGAAGAATACTTACTAGAACCTCGGAATTCTAACCTAAAAATCCCTAATCCCTTGTAATTCAATTAGGTAAGTCTTAATTAACATTAAATTTTTGGAGCCATCTACGTTCAGCCACAGACACTATTCAATTAGAACCCCCTATTGATAGTGATGCACATCGGGTCGACATTCGTATTCACAGTAAATACCCGCACTACCTAAAGGGCTTAGGAATTTGTAGGTTAGAATTCCGAGGTTCTAGTAAGTATTTTTCTATGATTCTGGGAATGAACGCAGAAGATTCCAAATGTTGATGTTTATAGGATTCTACGTCACAAGTGAGTTTTAAGGGGTCAGGGATTTGGGATTATATTTTAAGGTTGGATTCTATGGATGAACGCAGAAGGTTCCAGAACCACAGTGTAGTATTTAGAAACGTATATCACGAGTACTTGAGTTTTAAGGGGTTCGGGATTTGAGGTCAGACTTTAAGTTAGGTTACTTTACAATTCTAGAGGTGAAAGCATTTCAGCATTCCAAAGTCGTATTCATCTAATAAATCGAGCTTGAAGGAAGAAACGTGAAAAATCGCCAAATAGGCAATATGTCGCTCTTTATCCATCTATATCTCGAAAACTGTTCATAGCAGAGGTTCAGGCCCTTCGGACAAGTCAAGAACTACATTATACAAAATTTTCAACCAATTCGACACGAATCCAATAATTATTTCCATAAAGTTTGCACGGGGTCCTTCAAAGTTCTTTTTTAAATAATTGAATCATTTGGTTGGTACAAACTGCTACAATAATAATATTAGTTACATGTTTTAATGACTATACTTTTTTAACGGAAAATTTAAATAGTTTTTTAATTTTTAAAGATTTTTAGTCATTATTTGGAAAAATAAATAATATTCTCATTTTCCCATACCTTGTGAGGAAAATGTGGATAATTATATTGTAGGCCAGAAGCCTGAAAGAAAAAATCTCGGGGTATCTGTGAACATGTTTTAACGTGATTTTGTTTATGTCTCTAAAAAATCCTTCTTTTGTCGTTTTCACATTTACCCCATAAATGGGTGAAAAGAAAGAAGAAATCTAATTAAAAATATATTAAAAAATGGTTGTATATTAAAAGAAGCTAAACATGAAGACTCTTATTTAAATTACAGAATTTAAAAAGAATTGTTGTCTTAGGAATATTCCACTATTGGAACACTGTTTTGAAACTTATAACTACTGGAACTTCCACTACTGGAGCACCAACTCTTGGTTAGAATACATAAATGGCATTTTGATAAAACACAGATGGGAACGAAAAAGAAATAAAATAAAATAAATGCACTGCACTGCACTCACTCACTGCACTGCACTCACTCACTGTACTGCACTCACTCACTGTACTGCACTCACTCACTGTACTGCACTTATTTAATAACATGCCGGTGACGTGATCAGTTTGTATACTTTGTACCTGTACAAAGTATACAGGGTGAGTCAGAAAGAATGGGACAAGACTAAACCGGATATACTAGACTCCAAAATATTATGATTGAGCTCAAAATGTCTTATACCAATGCCGCTGGTTTAAGATATACAGCGTGTTCAAAGTTTACATTTTATTCAGAAATTTATCAATAATTGAGAAAGTTTTTGATAGTATAAATCTGAAACTTGATAGCTTTTTGTTTTTTGGTGTTAGAATTACGAATTTTAAGCTTATTTTGACGTTGCTCTTAGAGGGCGCTAGTTTCACCGTATTATTTTGGTAAATTAACACATTTTTTTTGTTGCGGAAAATAAGTCGAGAATCTAAAAGAACGCGCAATTCTACAGAGAAAATGTACTCTGTTTAGGTCATCTAAATCTATCGGTTTTTGAGTTATTTGCATTTAAAAGGTTCAATGTATGTTGTGAAGATTTTTTTTCAGGCGCTGATATTGCTATATTTCTAAGTAGGCTTGTGTCAACATTTTTCAAAGGGTGTCACCGGGTTTCCATATGAAATCTGCACTGGTATCTTTGTTGACATTGGTGCCTTTATTATATTACTAGTTGTTGGAAATAATTTTTTGGCCAATTATCAAACCCCTAACTTCATTCGTTTTTGGAAAATGTGGGGTTGAAACCCCTAACTTCAAAATTATTTTTCAATGAAACTATGATAGATATTTGAATGAAACCAAAGCGACATGAAAGCTCCTAATTAGCTTTACATTACATATTTTTTTAATAATTTTCCAAATAATTGTAAGGCTGCAAAAAATATTGAAAAAAAATAGGGGTGGCTTTTAGTGGTTATTTCTTGAGGTACACTGACCAAAAACAAACACGTATAATCAGTACGTACCCAACTGTAAGACGTACCAATTACATAGATGTGTGATGGGTGAAACATATTAAAAAAAAATCTATGTAAGCGGGTACCTAGTATATTGTAGCTAATCCAATAAAAGTCACTTAAATTAAAATAAAAACAGCATTTTTCATAAAATATTAATATCTTTTATTTTCTATATAAAAATATTGAAATAATTTAATCTTCGTCACTATTTTCTTCTATAGTTGTAGTAATATTTGTAACGTCAAATATATTTTCAGTGGGCTTGATGATTTTCGATTCTTAACGGCCATGTGACAAATAATACATTATTGATGCTACATGTGAGCAACAACCTATAGTCCTATTTCCATTAGCACAATCACAGGTTGTGTATCTCTTATGCCCTTATAGTTGTTCATATTTGGTTCGTATTCAATAAAACATTGATGTCTTGCTATTGATGAGTTGACAGTAGCAAGACATATCAATGTTTTATTGAATAAGAACCAAATATGAACAACTATAAGGGCATAAAGAGACACACCTGTGATTGTGCTAATGGAAATAGGACTATAGGTTGTTGCTTACATGTAGCATCAATAATTTATTATTTATCACATGGCCGTTACGAATCGAAAATCATCAAACCCGCTGAAATATTAGCACATATATTTGATGTTACGAATATTACTATAACTATATAAGAAAATAGTGACGAATATTAAATTATTTCAATATTTTTATATAGAAAATAAAAGATATTAATATTTTGTGAAAAATGCTGTTTCTATTTTAATTTTAGTGACTTTTATTGATTAGCTACAATATACTATGTACCCGCTTACATAGATTTTTTTAATATGTTCCACCTATCACACATCTATGTAATTGTTACGTATTATAGTTGCATACGTACTGATTGTACGTGTTTGTTTTGGTCGGTGTACCTCAAGAAATAGCCTCTAAAAATCCACCCCTATTTTGTTGCAGCCTTATAATTATTTGGAAAATTAATGTAAAGCTAATTAGAAGCTTTCATGTCGCTTTGATTTCATTGAAATATCTATCATAGTTTCATAGAGAAATAATTTTGAAGTTAGGGGTTTCAATCCCCATTTTCCAAAAACGAATGAAGTTGGGGTTTGATAATTGTCCAAAAATTATTTTCAACAACTAGCAATATAATAAAGGCACCAATGTCAACAAAGACGCCAGTGCAGATTTCATATGGACACCCGGTGAGATCCTTTACATATCATTAAATTATTTCGCTATTTTGCGTGCGTGTTTATTAGTAATATATTATTATAAAAATCATAATTTGAATACATTAAACCCTTTAAATGCAAATAACTTAAAAACCGATAGATTTAGATGACCTAAACAGGAGCACCTTTTCTCTGTAGAATTGGGCGGTCTTTTAGATTCTCGACTTGATTCTCTTATTTTACGCATGATTCAACAGATGAAAAAAAGATGTGTTAATATAACTAAATAATACGATGAAACTGGCGCCCTCTAGGAGCAAAAAAACATGAAACTACCAATTTTCACATTTATACTATCAAAATTTTCTTAATTATTGAGAAATTTCAGAATAAAATTTAAACTTTGAACACGCTGTATCTCTTAAACCAGCGACATTGGTAAGAGGCCTGTTGAGCTCAATCATAATATTTTGGTGTCTAGTATCTCCAGTTTAGTCTTGTCCCATTCTTTCTGACTCACTCTGTGTAAGAATCAACTCTTATATTAATTTCGTTTAATTAATTATGGATGTGGAAGTCATGATCCCTTAGGCAGATTTTTTTTATCCTACGCCCAAAACTGTGGATATGTAATAAATGGTTTTATAGCGGACCCTTTAATTGTTCCTATATTTGAACCAGTGGGCGGCATCGTATTGGCTGACCAAGCTGAAAAATCCCGAGGACATCGATCTGTTGGTCTTTCACTACCGCATGTGGACTGAAAATACAAGCGCAGGAAACTGAAAGATTTACAAGGGTATCTAAAGGGTTCTAGTTCCGTTGAGTCATGGCTTTGCACCCTTCGCATTACATGTATGCGGATACTTATACATACGTGAACGAGCCAGTGGTATTTACTCGGTTTGTTTGCTTGAGTTAATCCATTACTTATTAATTAATGAAGGGTGTTCAAAATTTAAGTATAATCTGTGTAGTCAAAAGTACGGTCGGGGGCTGAAATAATTCGTCCACAATAATTCATTCACCCATTATAATCCCCATTGCTAAGAATTTTCAATTACCTCTGATTGCTTACAAATGTAGCTTGTAAATTGTTTACAAAAACTAACTCAGGGTCAGGTGTGGGTTTAATTTTATTGTTTACAACTATAATTATGTAGGTTGGGTGCCAGCCGATGTGAGAGAAAAGAAAATAAGATAAATAAGATAAAGTCGGGGAGCGTAACAGGACCGCATCGGTGGGAACACAGCATTGATTGCGAAATAGTCGATAAAAACCAAGTAATTGATAACACCGCACCACAAAAGAAAGTGAAATGTACCTCTGACCAAACTTGGTGGATTATTTGTTTTTGAGGTCGCTGAATCCGAATCCAAAGCCTGTTTTGCCCAATCACGTCAATCCGCAATAAGCTGCGGAAAAATACGATTTCGTTAAAAATACGATTTCTAGGCTGTGCTGGACTAAAAACGTATTTGACCTCAAAATGACCTCTAGAGGTCATGTTCATATAAGACATGGATACACAGCTGAACGTAGAATTTCGCGCTCCGTAAGAATATGGGGTCAAAAATATGGGGTTCTATTTGATTTTTTCAAGTTGACCTTGAAAAACCATCAAGGCCACGGCCGAGGTCTAGATCAAGGTGACCATTAAACTCGTTTTTTTTCGTTTACTCTACACTCTGTATTTTGATATACGAGCCAAAACAACTAAATATTCGGACAAATTTTATACAAATAGTCCCATAAATGAACTGATCAAGTTTGGAAAGTTATGACAAAAACATGTTAAACATATTATACATAGTAATAACTATTTTCTATAGTAGCATCCTTATTTTGTATAATAATACATTAATTCCAAACAACCGCTAAACTATACGAAAAGATGTGACAACTAAATATTCGGACACCGCGTATAGTGGCGTCCGTGAGTTGAACGAACATTGATCTGGGGATCGAGAGTACCTTTCCCTCCCGTTTTCGAGGATTCTGAACACGGTGCAGGTGTCAGAATGTCTCATTGGAATTGCGCAACCCCCCAAAACGGCCAAAAACAAGCCCCTACACAATTTCCTCGTAAAAAACGTCTTTTCCCACATTTTCGAGGATGCTGAGCACGGTGGTGGTGTTGAAGATGACTTCCGACCCTCACCAACCCCTCCACCCGTCAAAACATACCCCCCCAGAGGGCTGAATTTTTATTTTTTTTTATATTAGCGACAAAACGTCTGTCCCCCGTTTTCGATGATGCTGAACACACAGTGGTGGTGTTCACTATCCCTTGCGACCCCCCACCAACCCCTCCATCAGCCAAAACTCACCCCCGGAAGGGGTGATTTATTTATCGATTTGGGGATTGAAGGGATTTGAAAAAAAAAATCATCCATCACCATCGTATTCAGCATCCTCGAAAGCGAGGGGGACAGACGTTTTGCCGCCGATATAAAAAAACCCTGTCGTTGTCACCCACGGCAGAGTTCACCCACAAATGATGTAGGGGGGGGTGGTTTTTGGCCGTTTAGTTTGGGGGTTGCGCTTGTCTCTTTGCGCAACCCCAAAGAGACATTCTGATACCGGCATCGTGTTCAGCATCTTCGAAAACGTGGGGGGAGGCACTCTCGATCCGGGTAATCCAGTTCATTTTTTCAGGGTTTTTTCCGACTCACAGACGCCACTAGTAGTATAATTCAGTTAGTAACTTGTTACATAACCTTTCGATTTAATAACAGCCTGGATTCATGCAGGCGTAGTCTCAACCAATGCTTGACAATTTTTGAGTGTAAACGAATTCCAAATTTCTTGCAGTTTCGCGCGCAATTGTTCTCTGCGGATGGTTTCTAAAATGTTGTTTCTTTCTATGCCAGACAGTCTCCATTACATTTAAATCGGGACTGCTGGCGGGCCAGGATAGGACCGGCACGTCGTGATCCCCAAACCGTTTTTTGGTACCTTTAACAGTGTGGGACGATGCGCCGTCCTGCTAATAAATGTAGTTTCTGTTGGGATACAACTTTGCGATTGAGAGCAATAAGGTGCTTTCGAGTATTTGTTGGTATTTATCCGCATTCACGGTACCATAAAAAAATGAAGACTTCCCATTCCACCTGCTGACATGCAGCCCCACACCATAATACCATTGGGAAATTTCACGATACGTTTAATACAGTCTTTGTGAAAGGTTTCAGATTTGCTTCTAATTACTCTTTTCCGGTAATTGCCTACGCATACATCAAACTTAGCTTCATCGCTAAAAATAATTTTGCTCCAGTCTTTATAGGTCCAAGAGCGCTTTGATTTTGCACTAATTAAACGTCTTTGTTTTTGGATTTCAGTTAGAAGCGGTTTTTCTTTTAGTCTATTTAAAACGATCATATTTCACTACCTTCTCACAAAACAATATTATGATATACATACCTTATAAAATATGAGCCCTGATTTACGAATATATTTACGACAGCATTCTCGTGAAACCTGTATCCCACATTCTCTATTCCATTGACTGGTAATTTCCTTAAAGTATTACACCTACCAGATTTGCAAATCTTTACCAAAACTCTTTGTTCTCTTGCAGTTACAGTTTTGGGCCGACCTGTACTTTTAACGCGGACATTAGTATTACCGGTTTCACTATACGTTTTTGCAATATCCGCAATTGTAGATTTAGGGATAATAAGGTCAGTTGATATTTGACGTATCCATTTGCCTTTGTAATATTGCTGGATAATACTTTTCCTTATTTTCTCGTTAGTGGTTAGACCTCGTAACATTTTTTCATAAATGTAACTTAGCAACAATGAGGTATACACTTCTAACGATGTTTACAGTATGGCATTTTGACATTAGTACCCTGCACATGTTTTTTGCAAACTTAATACTGCTTATCTTTTCGTGGACCTGTCCGAACATTTAGTTGTCAGCATATTTTTGCTGTGATTTTAGTATCTTTTTTTAAAGCAATAAATCAGAAAACTAGAGTGCTATTATTGAAATTAGTTGTTAAAATATTTATATCTGTAGATATAAATTTTGCTGTACATTTTTCAATATGATCAGTTACTTTATAGAACTGTTTACACAAAATTTATGGGTGACCGAATATTTAGTTGTTTGGGCTTGTACATACCGATAATTTTGAAAAATGGGGGTCAGGTGGAAAAAGTGGGGGGCGCCTCCCAAAAAATGCCTGAGTCGAATAGTTTTGATATACTGAAGGTCCTATTGAATTTTGATAAGCTTGTTTTGAATTATAAGGCAAAATATGATCGACCTTTTGGACGCCTCCTCAGGCTGAGTGCACGAAAGGAGGGGTTTGATACCTATATATTTGATGGGCAAATCCATAAATTTGTCGCTCTCAGTGGAATTTTTTCCATTACCGCGATCCTTTTTCTTTAGCTGAATGTTGCGGTCGTTGTGATTTCAAATGGTATTGAATTTGGTCACGGTTGGTCTCATAGTGTGAGGATATATGGTTAGTTGGGGTCTTTGGGTCTTATTGATTGGGGGGTTGGGACAGAGTTATAGAATTGTTTGGGTTTTGATTGTTTTTTGCCTTTCCGCAGCTTATTGAGGATGAAAAAATGTGACGTGATGGGGCAAAACGGGCTCGTTCGTCAGCGACCCCAAACATGTGATCCACCAAGTTTTGTCAGAGGTGCTGTGGTGTTAACTTAAAATAAGCAGTTTCAATAGCGACTAGCAGAACACAGCGAATTATAGACTGTCCGCGTCTGACATACGAGAGGCCCGAAATGGGTAGTGTTGTGCGTTTGCAATAACATATCACTTATAATATCACATCGCAATAATACCAGTTTAGAATCACGCTCCATCGAGAATACCCGAGTAGTAGCATTTCAGCTACTGTATTTATCCCTTAAATCATGTACTTTTGGACATGATTTAAGGGAGACGTGGAAATTTTTCCAGAATTTTGGGTTTCGGCCAATTTTTGGAACATTGAAATGAAAAACGTTTCGGCAAATTTTTGGAACGTTTGAAACATTGAAAAAGATACGTCGTAAATGATGGCGGGCGATGAGGACGAGTCGTCCAGTCAGTCTGATAAAAATAAAAAGAAAAAAGTGTGAAATATGCCAAAGTAATATAAGAACAGGTGGAATACAGTGTGCCAATGATGACTGTGATGTTATATTGCATGTAAATGCTTCGAGACGATTAGGTAAAGTTTGTAAATTACAACGTGATGGTTGGAGATGCAGTAACTGTGTAGAAGGTATCGAGAACTACCGAATATGATCAACAAGTGAT